>JASDQU010200986.1:0-17513 GCA_032191745.1 Picea mariana | reverse complement strand
CATTTCTTCACCTTCATCAAGAGTCCAAGTAGGATTGTCTGGAGGCTTATTTGGTGTAGAAGTTCCCTTTTTGGGTGGCATGTTGGCCAAGTATCACTTTTGAACCTTGATTTTGAGGTGGTTCTGCTAGACAATCTTTCTTCTGTTGTATCTCCCAAGTTTCGGCCCTTCTGGGCATTAAACTTTCTTTTATGTAGTTTTCTGATATTTCTTCTCTGCAATGCCACAGGTCTAATCAAAATTGGATGTGCCAAGTGGAATTTACGGTAACTTCCCCACAACTTGCTGATTTTTGGCCTTTCTAGTAGATCTCACTTGTATAGCATTCCCCGCACAAAATAATTGATATAAAATTCTGAAACTCACACTAGAAATACTATAGGCTGTCCACGATCCAATGAAACTAGTCCCACTCAATTTGGATACTCTAGGAATAAGTTATGATTGTTGTACTTGGAACACCTTCTTGAGACTAGTCAATAGGACTAGTCAGATACCCTATCTTACACAGGGTGTATCTACAAATTTAAGATGACCCAGAAGCTAAAATATTTACCACAGATACCTTACTAGTTTCTGTAAATAGCCTCCAAATTTCAGGGTCTAAAACGTTACATAGAAGTTTTTATAGCGAAAATTCCGCAATGACTCAATTCAGGATGATTCCAGAACCCTATATTGTACAGGTTGTATCTCTGAAAGTATAAGGCCTCAGGAGATGAAATTTGAACCCAACATACTTTGATCCGTCTACTAAATATCCTCCAAGCCGTTCCTTTTGAAACATTGTAGAAAACAAGTTATAGCAAAAATTCCAAGGTGTCTCATATGTAGCAGCGAAACCCCAAGACCTTGAGCTCTGATACCATATGTTAAGAACCAAATATCAATATAGCATAGAAAAACCTCAGAAAAAGTACTCAATGCCTTGAAAAAGAGATAATTTCAGATAATAAACCTCTTCAAGGGGGAAACCTCCTTTTACCCCACTTAAATGTTCAAGTACAAGATGATTCAAAATGAAAATGTCTCCTTGGTATATATAAGAGACTAGGAGGTATAATTACAACTAATGGTCTAAAGCCGACATAAATAAAATAACATTACTAATATAATATGCCCCAATTAAGGGTTAATGAGACAATATTAGGGCTTAACAGTGTTTAAGAAGAAGTTGAATGTAGAAGGAAAAGTGGAGAAATACAAAGTTCGGTTAGTAGCAAAAGGTTATTCCCAAGTAGAGGGAATTGACTTTGGTGAAATTTGTTCTCCTATTGTCAAGCTAATGTCTATTAGATTTATTTTGTCTATTGTTGTTGCATTTGATTTTGAAGTTGAATAGATGGATGTGAAGACAACATTCCTATATGGGGATTTGGAAGAATAAATCTACATGAAGCAGCCAGAAGGAATTGTTGTGAAGGGAAAGAAAGAGTTGGTATGCAAGTTGAAAAAGTCCCTGTATGGGTTAAAGAAATCAACAAGGATGTGATATCAAAAATTTCATACTTATATGTTTGGACTTGGTTTCACAAGGAGAAAATTTGATCACAATGTGTATTTCAAATTAGTTGGTGATCATCTTATTTATTTGGTCTTGTATGTGGATGATATGTTGTTGATAGGATTTGACAAAAAGATTATTCAAGATGCGAAAACTCGGTTCATGAAGGATCGTGGTGCTACAAATTTCATTTTGGGCATGGAAATTAAAAAAAGTTGGGCAAACAAGAAAATCTGGTTAAATTAGAGGAAATATGCCAAGACAATATTTCAGAGGTTTAATATGCAGGAATGTAAATCGGCCAGGGTTCCTATTCTTGTGGATGTAAACTTAATTATAGATTAGTGTCTTGAGACACAAGAATAGGAAGAGGACATGTTTTGTGTTCCATATGCTAGTGTGGTTGGAAGTTTGATGTACACAATGGTTTGTACTAGACTGGACATTGCACGTGCAGTGGGAGTTTTGAGCATGTATATGTCAAAACTAGGGAAGGAGCATTGGACAATGGTAAAGAGGGTTTTCAAGTATTTGTGTGGTACTACTAGTTATGGATTTTTCTACCAAGGAAGACCAGGATTGGACAAAGTCTTGGGCATATGTGGGTTTTTTTATGCAGGCTAGGTTGGAGGTATGGATGGAAAAATATCTACAAGGGTACATGTTTAACTTATTTGGAGGAGCAATCATTTGGATGAAAAAAAGATAGGTTGTAGTGGCACTCTCAACTACATAAGTTGAATACATGGCTGACACTCATGCAAGCAAGGAAGAAGTATGGATACAGAGATTGTGTTCAAGTATTGGGTTGGTACAACAAGTTGTAAAGATATATTGTGATAGTTAGAGTGCAATATTCCTAGTGAAGAACCTGACTTATCATTCAAAGAAAAATCATATTGATGTTCAACATCACTTTGTGAGAGACATGGTTGAAGACAAGAAGGTGTTGTTGATGAAGGTGGACACTTTGGATAATGTTGCAGAATTATTAACAAAGTTTGTGAGCACCGAGAATTTCTATTGGTGTAGAGAAACAATGAGCATTGTTTCTCTGGATTGTTGATTATGTAATCCTATGACTCCTTGTATGCAAAGAAAAAAACAAGTGCGAGATTGTTGGGTACGTGTTATATTATTTTCACAACCAACCCCATGTGTTGCATTGCATCAGGCACGTGGGGAGGGGGGGTGCGCTAGCCCCCTCCAACCAAGGGGGTTGTAGGAAGGGCAGATCCCCCCCTACCTGAGGGGTAGCAAGGGGGCAGAGCCCCCGAAAAAAAATTGGCATTTTTTTGCATATGTTTTTAGCAATTTTTCAACACACATTTTTCGCAAATGGTTTTCTAATTTTGGTTAAGGAATTAGGATTGTAGACTAATTTTTTTATGTAAATAAAAATATATATTACCTTGCCTTAGCAAAAAACTTGCATATCTAAATATACATGATAGCATGCCAGTTGTTCTGCCATCGTGGTGGAAACCAGAACGCATGGACATGACAATTGTTCATAATTCCAAAATTTAAAGAAAAAGTGACAACTGTCGACATACAAACAAGGGTACTTGCCACATGTTCTGCCATTATCATGGAAACCAGGACAAGCGGTGGACTGATTTCCCTGACCGCCTATCAAAACTGAACCTATTGGACTTGAACCAAAGACTAAAGTAGGAAAATTTCACAAAAATTTAGCCATTAAATCAGAGAAAAAAACCTGTGAGAATGCTAGCAATGGGGCGAGCCCGAGAATCCATCTTGATAGAGTCTGAAGGTGAAGGGTTGGCAACAATTCAGGTAGTGACTCTTCTCTGGCTCTCTTGATAGAGAACCATACAGGGCGTCCAGACGTTTGTTGAAGAAACTCTGGCAGTGTTGTTTCTCAGCTAGGTCCCTTCTCATCTCAAATATTAAGACCAGGTAGTCTTCTGAGAGTCTGTAGTAGTTTGGATCTGGGTGACTATGGTCCTCTTGAGCCTGGTTTTCTTCCATAGTGGCAGCCATAGAGTCATAGGCAACAACAGAGTCTGTGACGAGGTCTTCTTCCATGGAGGTAGCAAAGTTGTGCCCCGAGTGGTCCTCTAGAGGTAAGGCTTCTTCTTCCACTATGCAACCCATCACAACTGACTCCTTAAATGGAATGGTGGTGCAGGTGGCGGGTTGGTCCTCCAAGGAGGTTGAAGGTAGGAAAGGCAAGAATTCCGCCCAATTGAGCGTAAATTCTTCTTCCACCGGGCATCCACCATGGAGACTCTCGGTGTTGGGAGGACGAGACTCCCGTTGAGCCTGTGCGAACTAATTTTGCCTAGAGGAACCCAGATGGTCCTTGTTTGGAACGAGATCTCAAGAGGCACGTCTCGAGCCGTAGTGAGGCCAAGGCTCTAAAGGAGCCTGTGCATACTAGTTCTGCCCCGAAGAACCTAGATGGTCCCCGCCTAGTGTGAGAGCTCGAGAGGTAGGCCATGGGTGGTTGTGCCGACCAAACCTGCTATAGTAGGTCAACCCTCATAAGGGATTGCCTCTTTCTCATGGCATGGATGCGCAGATCACCATGAAATATGAAAAATTGGCTGAGTAGGTTGAATCTTGGAGCATAATTAACAGAATGATGTTGAGCTCTGGGCCCAAGTGCCCCATATAAAACTTCCCACATGGTGAAAAGACCAGGAGGGTGAAGGCATTGATGGATCTAGTATACATTAGTGTAGGTGTAATGGCCATCTCCAAAATCATACTGAAGCCGAGGAGTAGAGCCTGGGATTCCATTAAGGCTAAATGCACTAAGGCTTGGCTCTCATGTAGACTGACCATCGTGACTGGACAAGGGGGAGGGTGGCGGGGAGGGGCTTTAACTTCCCTCTTAATCGCCCCTTCCATTGACGCCTATAACCCATGTGTCACCCCATCCGGGGAAGGATTGTAGACTAATTCAGGTCAATGGATTAGGGGTTTTGAATGTTGCAGGATCATATATATATCGCCCCTTCCATTGACACATGTTACCCATGTGTCACCCCATTTGGGGAAGGATTGTAGACTAATTCGGGTCAATGGATTAGGGGTTTTGAATGTTGCAGGATCATACATATATATATATATATATATATATATGGTATTGTAAACCATGAAGAGAGATGATGGATAAAGAATTAGAATTGTGGCTCTAAACAAGTTGATGGTTTTCCCAGTTTGGGTTTCCAGGGTAAAATATGTGTAATGTGTGTGTGTGTGTGTGTATGTGTATGCGTGCCATTGTGTCTATTATGTTTTTATTAAGAATCAATTTACAAGGTTAAAATCTACAATTAAATGACATTTAGTTTACCTAGTAATAATAATGCAAAACTGAACTTATTCAGTTCCTACCTTTGTAACTGATGTCTCTCCTTTATCAAGGGAATCACATAGAAGGTTAAGGAGGTTATAAAATCTAGAAATAGTTTTTTTATACTCGTGTTCAAGACATTTATCCATAATAGAGATTTTCCCTGTAATTCAGTTTAGTTAACAAACAAAGAGTTTTAACATTTTCCAAATAGTGATTTCCTATTTTTTTGCTTCCATTTACATCCAATATGCATTATAGGTTGTTATCCCTTCAACACTATGTCCCTTGATTCCTTCATGGACAATCAGATCAATTGGTATTAATTTAGAACCTCCTAGCCTACATTTTTCCACCCATACAATTTTATCAATCTTCTCCATTATTGTGTCATGGGAGCTTAAGAATTGTATATTAGTTTGGATGCATTCAACATATCAAATTTCAAGTTTACCGCATCATCCACCTCATACTATATTCATGCACGTCAAATTATAAATACAATAGGATATGATGCGGGTGCCTCCACAACGGAGGTACAACATGTTGTGGAATAAACTTTATGAAGACAAAGAGAGGAAAAATATGACCAATTTAAATAATTAACGAGGCACTTCGCACCTGAAGATAATCACCACCAAAATGCTAATCATGGAGCCAACACACCATACGAAGGAACAAACCCATTGAGAGTAAGGGTACATATTGAAATTCATTTATTCAAATGATATATTGATGCCAAATCCCTACATGAATACTTCCAACAACTAGAATCGTATTTGTGAATCAATTTTCTAATGAAGAGAATATTTCATTTGCAACTCTTAAATTTTCCCCAAATGCTCTTCCATGGTGGGAGTCTTTCATGCAACAAGATGAAGAGGCACTACAAGGAAAATACCTTGTAGCAAAGGTTTTTAATGTTACGAAATTGGAAAAAATTGTCAAAAAAAAACTCCGCTAAAACATTCATTTTTGGTAGCAGATGTTTTTGTCGAGATTATAATGGAACTTCATTATAACTAAGAATATATGGGTGGAAGGAGGTTTTAGAAGGTGTTTTTATAGGTGGTGCGCTTCATGGTGTATACGCACCGGTGCATTCTCAAACTTAAAGCACTGGTGCTTACATTTCACCGAAAGCACCGGGGTAGTCAAAAAAATATTAGGGCATCAGTGCTCTTCTAAATAATAACGCATCGGTGCTTTAATAATAATAATGCATTGGTCGAATATATGATACCATGCACCGATGTGTTACAAGACAAACCCAACCAGTGCATGAAATTTAGAATGCATCGATGGAGAAGTCTGATACAGAAGCATCGATGCGTCATTTTAATTAAACGCACCAAAGGTCGATTATTATTATAATTATTGTTGTTAAACTAGTATTATGATCGGTGTTGGTTCTTTGTATTACAGTACCAATGCACATTTTATTACAACATCGGTGTTTTTTAGCATTAAACACATTGATGTTCATTTTCTCTTTTTAGAAACATCTACTTGTGACAGTGCAATTATTGTTATTTTTTAATTCCATTGTTCATCAAAAAATTGACATATATCTTATAATAGTATTCATATAAATTAAATTTTGAGTAGTGCATTTGGATATGATGTTTGGATTGATTTTTTATATCATCGGATTTTGCATCTCTTTATTATAATATTTAATCATCCATATATTTAATCAACAATGTAACATTTCACGGTGACATTGGACAACACAATCGAATAAAATAAAACGTATTTTATTATATATGAATAAGAGACTCTTTGTCATACAAAATGGGAAACCTATTGGTAACCCCTTGTCTTTCAATTAGGACACTATGTCCATTACATTAAACAAAATGTATGTTTTTCACAGACAATTATTTCAAAAAATACAACAACTTGCATTGATATCCAAATATATTGATCATCATTCTTCATTGGCACTGTTGTCAGTGCTCGAGTTACTTGCATGACTTGGGTTATTTGGTTGAATGTTTTGTTTATTGCCCTGATTGTTTTCCTCTTCTTCAAGTTTTATCTACAAAAATAAAAATAAAGTGTAATGAGCGTATCTACATTGGTGAGAATAATGAAAATTGAAATAAATAATATACATGAATGTAAATTGAAAAGCGACGTACCATAGAAAGAATTGAGTCCTAAATGATGCACATTCTTTAGAAACCAAATCTTGTGCCTTCTGTCAACAACTCTTCTATTGACACATTTCCATACTTTATTTCCTGCAAGTTTTATACCCCATAATAAATCATAGATTTAATATAAAGGATTTTTTCGTTCCATTAATTATAAAATGAGAGAAGTAAAACAACATAGATACTTACAAATTCCACAATTAATTTTTGATATGCCAACATATACTCACAATCCATACTTAACCCAATGTCAATCAGTTCTTTTGATTCCTCTTCTTTGTATGTTAGCACCTGTTTGAAGACATTCAAACATGGTTGTTGTAAAACAACTTAAAATATACAAAAAATGAAATCTTAAGTTGTTATAAGGAAATAACAATTACTCACAAACTTTTCTATCAACCATTTTCTTCCTTGTCATCCTGTTTTATGTGTTGAATGGGTTCCATTTTGTTTTCTTTTCTGCAAGAAAATACTTGAAAAATAATATTTAATGCTAAATTATTTATTTATATGTACCTAATAGAAAAATTCATTTGAAGCACATTGTTGTTGAGATGGCTCCTCCTGCAATGCAATTATGTCCATTTCTTTGACCAACTCCTTGTACACTTTTTTGGATATTCCTACTGGCATATTTCAGATATCAACTCGTTGATCCTTTAGGATTATCATAATCTTCTTGAAAAATTAATATGACAATAAATTATTTTTATATTGATATATGAAAACTAAATATAACAAAATTGATATTAATAAAGGAATGTTTTGTAGTAATATATACATATTCTAGAAAAACATTTTTAGGAATATTACTTTTTGAATCCTTCTTTTTTGTTGTTGTATGTTTTTTCTATTGCAAGTTTGATAGGTGTCATTGACCATTGCTCTGGAAATGCTTATTGTAGTTTAGATATAACCTGGTTATTGGAATCATTGGATTGATTTTTGTATTGTAAGTAGAAAGTATGTCTATACGTTCGTTCCACTATATCCCTCATAGTTTTGTAAAAGTTTCCCCCCCTTTCATTAACCTCCACCACCACTCCAAATGAGCTAAGGACCGATTCATCATCATTTACATCTTCTATAATTTTTATTTTCTTAGGACGACAGTTTGTTTCTTCGTTGTTGGTCCCTGTAGAACATTAAACATATGTGAATTAATAGATTGTTTGAAACATGTTATCTAATATTCTTAAGTATATTATTAATGAAAATTCAAAAAAGAACTCATATTGAATAATATTTTTTCATTCACCTGATTCATCCTTTTGCAATTTTTTCATCAAGCTTTTACGCTCTTCTACACTTAGATCACAAGAATCTTATCGAACTTCCTCATTTTGTGGCTCTCCATGACACACACTAACCAATACATATTAGTTAAACTTACATATAGTTCAAACATATTAATTTTGTATAGAATTTACAAAGAACTTGCCTTTTTTACTTTTTTGAATGTGTTATCATTGTGTCGATCAAAGTTTTTGTTACTTGAACTATTATCATACATTTTTTTATCAATATACAACCTGTACCATTCAATACAAAAGTTATTAAATATATTTTATAAATAAATCACATAATTTTCATCTTAAAAGGAAATCGGGTTTCTGGTGTGCTTTAATAATATGAAAGCACTGGTGTGTTCGATATAGGAAACACACCGACAGATAAAAAAAAAAAACAAAAAAATGAAAAATACTTTAAATTACAATGGTGTGATATGTATTGATAATAGCACCACGCCTAGAGTAAAAAACGAAAACAAAAAAAATACCATGAACGAAAAAATAACCGAAAAAAATTACACACCAATGAATGATTTTTTTTCTTAAATTATGTTACAACATTTTCGATGTGCTTTATCAGTAAGCGCACCAGTGTGTTATAGTCAAATCGACACATCGATAACTAAAAACCGTTTTTTTTTAAATGTGACAGGACCGATAGGGTTTGGATCTAATGCAATAAGTGGTCCCCTTGCATGACATGCCAAACACGCCTTATATATAAAAACACAAACCCATTAAATCTAAAATACCTAAAATTAAAATCATTAATTGTGAAGTGATAGAGGGAGTTAAACCCTAAGGTGAAATTTTGCAGTCACATAAGTAAGGAGAAGCAAGGGTTTAAGGTAAGTATGATTTTTTTTTTTTTCTTTTTTAAATTCTGAATTTTAATTAAATCTAAGTAGGAATACATATTGTAAAAAAAAATATTTTTAAGATCAACAGTAAAATTTAGAATTTTTACTGTGCAGAGTTTTGAGTGAATCACAAAACCATTCAAATTCTGATATTCTGAATAATTTTGTTGCTCCAAAAGGGTTTTGAGTGAATCACCATACCCTTCAAATTCTGATCTTCTGAATATTTTTGTTGTTCCAAAGTATTATGTTGCTCCACAGTGCTCCTTGATATGTCTCTCTTGCAAATCTCTTCCCTGTAAATTTTGGCAAAACAATGAAATAGTGAATAACTAAATACTATTTAAAGGACTTTATGAAAAGGGTTTTGAGTGAATCACCATACCCTTCAAATTCAGATCTTCTGAATAATTTTGTTGTTCTAAAGTATTATGTTGCTCCACAGTGCTCCCTGGTATGTCTCTCTTGCAAATCTCTCCCCTGTAAATTATGGTAAAATAATGAAATAGTGAATAGTTTCTTACTATTTAAAGGACTATATGAAATTAGATTTTCGAAAAATAAATTCCTGCTCATTTTTCAATTGTAAAAAAACAAAGTCGCACTTTTTTTTTAAAATCTTTTAGAAACATTGGTGTGTTTATTAATATAATGCACTTGTGTGTTTGTTTATACAAAGCATCGATGCGCTAAATATTTTTGGAGCATTGATTTCATATAATTATTTTTTATTTATTTGAAATATTGAAAATCGGCGTGGTTAGTAATTAAACGCCCCAGTGATTTATATTGTTATAGATGTATCGATGCATTTTGTTTAAATAAGCACACCGTTATGCTTTAAAAGTTACCTGGATTTTTATTTGCACACAAAATAGTATATTCATGTTAAATTATCTTTTAGCATGCATCCACATGACTTGCAATACTTCATAGTATACATTTTCCGCTTAAAGTCGCCTTATTCTTAAAAAATTATTGTTGATTTTGCTCAAATGCAGGGAGAAAAGCTTATAATATCAAATAGCCAATTCTTCAAATTTCAGCTTGTTCTGTATTGCTCAAAGTCCATCACGGAGTTCTCCATTTCCATCTCCAGTAATTTCTGATTTTATTTATATTTCAATTATCTAATTGAATTTTTTTTTTATCCATGTCAATCCGAATAAAAATGTATCCAAATTTGTAGGATCTTGATTTAGAATCGAGTTTGGATGCAGAAAATATTCTACTAGTTCAAAAATGTCAGAAGCTCTTATCGGAAGCAATATACCGCAAGCAGTTGGTAGATGAAAATGGACAACCGCTTCACGCTGCCAATTGTAGCATGCCATCTTGCAGCCGCAATCATGGGTCAATGATGGTAATAATTTCTTGGTATAATGTAATTTGAACAAACCAATTGCATTGTTATTACTAATATCATTGATGTACTAAGGTTCAATATTTTTGAAATTAGGATTATGATGATGAGCGACCTACTTATCATCTTCGATTGCACCCCACTACAATGTCAATCGAGAGAAGGCTACAATAATAGCACATCTCAAAGAGGAAGAATACCAAGAATGGTTGAATCAACCACCTATTCAATTCCCACTACGTCCAGATTCACCAATTAGGAATGACTACAACAATAGTACTTCTTCACAAGTTGGCAATGGAGTCAATCAAATAGAGATTTGTATGGATGATTATTTATGGGATGCAACTACCATAGAGACAATGTTGTTAGATGAATTTCAGAATGATGAGCTAGTGGATGATGGTCATATCACTGCTACCTTTTTCAAAAGCCTGAAATCGACTTCCACCACCCCTCTCTTTGGACCTAGCCGCTCAAATTTTACCCAGTCGGGGACAACAATGTTATTGTACAACTTGAAAGCAAAGTTTGGCATGTCAAATACATGTTTCTCGGAAATATTGAGGTAACTAACCATCAATTCCCTTGTATTTTGAGAAATTGTGTCTCACAATCAACATTAAAAACAGTCGATTTTATGAATGTTAAATGACATTGTACATTTCCATTGCCCACTAACTCCAAGCTATTAAAATATAAGGTTCTTTCGAGTGATGTCTTTCTCGATAGCTGCGAAGAGGCAAAGAAGATGTTGAAAATGTTGGGTGTTGAATACATATCATATCATGCATGTCTGGATGATTGTATTCTATATATAGAAGAATATGCAAACAAAGATATATGTCCAAAATGTGGGCATGAAAGGTACCATAAATCAAATAAAAAGGGCAAATCACATGGTCTTCCTCATAAGATATTGAGGCACATGCCTATAATCCCAAGGATTCAAATGCTCTTTCGTTGCAAAGAATTAGCTATGTTGTAGGGATGGTGTGCCTCACACAGAATTGAGTCGAGAGTTATGTGAATCCCAATAGATTCAATAACCATGAAGCATATAGAGGATACATGGTCCGAAAAATTCAAAGATGAAGTACGAAGTCTATGACTCAACATAACCATGGATGTCGTCAACCCATATTCCCTCAAAAACAACAACTATTCTCTTTGTCATGTAGTAGTGATCAATAACAATATCCCCCCATAGTTTTCTGTGAAGAATGAGCATCTTATGTTGACTCTTATAGTCCATGTTAGAAGACAAGTGAAGAATATGGATGTCTACCTACAACCATTGGTAGATGAATTGAAGGAATTATGGGAAGGGATACATGTATACGATGTATCAAGACCCATCACAACAGAGAAGAGTTTTATGTTGTATGGCATATGTGCTTACACCACACATGATTATATAGTCTTAGGAGTTTTCTCTAGTAAATTACATGCTTATTGATTTGTTTATATACATCACAATATTTTTTGGCATATTTAATTCACCGCGATTGTTCTGATCTTCAACGTTAACGTGCTTTGTATACATTAATAATTTTGCAGGTCTTGTAACAAAAGGGTATCATGGATGTAAATGTTGTGAACCTTCTCTGAAGGCTAGGTGGTCCAGCCACCTACGAAATCCAATGTGCAACTGCTCTGGCGTATTCCTCCCATAACAAAAGCCTTATAGAATAGAAACATCCACTTCGAATGGTAAACTAGAGAGAACCCAAAGGCCTGCAATAATGACACCAAAAAACTGTCTTAGAGCATATGAGAGAGAGAAGGAGAAGGAGATTACAGAAATGTTCAATTCAAATGGGGAGCCTATGTTCAATGATCCGGAATTTTTCAACACCTATGTTGAGAAATTTCCCATTGGGATGAAAAGGAAATATGTCTTTTATGAGTTCCCATATTGGGAGCATCTGAAGATTTCCCACTTACTAGATCCCATGCATATATTTAAAAATGTTTCATCTTCTTTATGGGGGCACATATCATCAAAATAAAGTGACACATTGGATGTTGGGAGAGATCTTATTTCTTCAAAAACTAAAAAGAAACGTTGGCCAAGACAAGAAAGTAGAGGAGAGGTTGGTCCCTCTTGGTCTTTCAAAGAAGGTGTTGTCCCATGGATTTTGAAGAAAGGTGATCTTTCTTTGGAAAAGGAAGTTATATTGGGTGTGAAGGTGTCTTCGTTATATGGGTCTTCACTATGGCACAACTTCACTATGGAAGACCATTTGTCGGGGTTGAAATCACATGACTATTTGAACCTTCGAGTACGTATGTCAAAAACATGATTTGATTATTTGTTTTAATTTTTATGCC
Source organism: Picea mariana (assembly GCA_032191745.1). Classification (NCBI taxonomy): domain Eukaryota; kingdom Viridiplantae; phylum Streptophyta; class Pinopsida; order Pinales; family Pinaceae; genus Picea; species Picea mariana. The sequence continues at coordinate 4,670 of JASDQU010200986.1, read as the reverse complement.
GTGGGATAAAACATAATTAATTTTGTATGTGTTTATGGTGTAGTGTCATTATCATCTTCTTGTGCATGGGTGTGTGAACCATGACTTCCCTCAAGACCTATGACCTACCATATCTAATTTATCTTCATTTGTACGTTGGATCACATCAAATGAGATTCATATGGCTAGCATTCCACGGTGGCGTCAAGAGATAGCTGAGATTATTTGTATGTTTGAGAAGGAACTACTGACGAGTTTCATGGACTTGCAGGTTCATCTTCTAATTCACCATGTAGATGAGGTTGAATTAGTTGGAATGGTCTCATGTCCTTGGATGTTCTTCTTAGAGAGGTACATGAAGAAATTGAAAGGATTTGTTCGACAAAGGGAAAAACCCAATGGGTCTATGGCAGATGGGTACATATCATTGAGTATTTATATTATGCCAGTGAGTACATCAAGCATATTGACAACACACCAGGTGTGGTGATTTGGGATGGATAAAGGGATGAAGACAAAAGAGAAGGGGAGCTTCTCCAAATGAATGGAAAAAGGCGCTTGATAAAGAGTAAGTGACTTATCGTTTGTCAAATTTCTACACAGTAACTATTCAAACTAAACTTCACAATGTATATTTTGATCTCATATATACTATATGTTGGTTTGATTTCATTATATACAATAGTGAATTCATAAATCGATGCCATCAATAAACTCATTCTTTACAATTCAGAGGCAACACAACCATGGGTTGCATTATACAAACAAAAGAGAAGGAAATGGGACAGTGACAGGACATAATTCAAACAATTGAATGGTAGAAGCACGCCTTATCATGATCATTTAAAATAAAATATGCCAATGATATGCCCCAATAGTTGGGTTGTTGACCAAGTCAAATAGAAATACGGTGCATCTAGTGTTACCCACGTGCTAAATAAGATGCACTAAACATAGGGATTGGGTGCAACAAATCGGTAATAATCTCTTTGTGTTCATTTTTAACTTCATAATGCACCTTTGAATTGTAACATCTATATTTTATATTTTATTGGTCGGGTTATTAGACACATGACACTATGATTTTTTCATTTTTTTATAGGTTCATTTGTTCCCATCTATGTGGAAACATGGACATCATTTTAGCACAGAGGATGTTGATGATGGAAACATGACACAACATTGTGGAGTGGAATTCGAGTTCAACCACTCTATTCATGCTAGCCACCATGATCAAAACCTAATATGGGGGAAGTTAGGTTACATTGGAAGGTACAAGTGATCATTCGAGTGAACTTCTCTTCTTTCCAATGTGTTATTTTTAGGTGAAGAGGTGGGACACCTTTGATTGAAATAATGTAAAGGAAGATCGCAATAGTGGGATGATATGTATCAACTCTAGAAAGATGTGGGATGAAGCTAAGAAGCCTTATGTTTTCCCAAAACAATGCAACCAAGTGTTTTTTTACCCATATGTGTTGGATAGGGATTGGTGGTTCGTATTAAGAAATGACCCTAGATCAAAACATATTTTTTAGAACAACAATGTTATCATGCCAAGCGAGGAAGATAATCATGGTGATGACAATGGAGAGTGATATGTACATGTTTTATTTCATCATTTATATTGTTGTTGTATCTTTTTGTTATCTTTATTTTGTTAATTATATTGTTTTTTATTCATCATGTGATGAAGGCAATGGAAAGTTAATTATAACAAATCTTTGAACAATTTTAGTTGGTTAACAGTCAGTTTGATGTGTGATGTGTTTGTCTTTCAAATTATTTGTGATTGCATGGAACGATTGATTGAAATAGAATTTTATATTGTTATTTGAAGATATTTATATCTTGTTGCATGTTTAATATAAAATTTAAGAATTATTTTCATGATAAATTTGTAACATGTTTTTAGAAAAAATTCGCCAAACATTTTATAGTTGGCATTTTATATGATTGGTAAGATTCGCAAAGGTTTTTACACTTAAAATTAAGTATTTTCAATTGTGAAATCCTGAAAAATGTCAAACCAATTGAACTTTTAATGGGATATGAAATTATGTTTTCTCCATATAAAGTTTTATGATGTTGAAATCACTCTCAAACATCTTGGAATAATCAATGGTAATGTTAACATTTAACTAAAATGATAGAAAAGTCTTTTCCTTGTAGGAAAAATATGTCAAGTTTGAAATATTTAAGAATTTAATAATACCAGTAATTGCCAAAATACAATCTGACAAATTGTTTTGTTTTTTTTTTTCAAAAAGGCCTCAAAATGTTAGAAGTTTGACCATTTACCAACATGTTATTGAAGTATTGAGACCTAAAAAAGAGCTTTCTAGAACATTGTTTCATTGTCACAATGGTGTTAGAATTCTGATGTGTATAGAAGGTAACATTTATCCATTTATTAACAATTCTCTTACCCTTGGACACACTCAAGTACTTGTATAAAGCACTTTCGTTAGTGATATGATTTTGATCCTTAAATCTCTTAGGGAAATTTTAAGATTTGCATTATATCTCCTTGCTTGAGCATTCGAGTTATGAATATTTTAAACCATGCATGAGTTATTTAATTATTATTTTTAATTATATATATATGCAACGACATATAATTTTATCGTTGGCAACATGTTTAGATATTAAATGGTAATATTTTAATTTACATAGTTTCTTATTTATCCTAATAATCTATGTTGATATTAGAAGTAATAATGTGGTTGATATGTATGTTTAATAGTACAACTGTTTTTATGATATCTTAACATGATGATTCAAAATTTGAGTTTATGTTCATGTATTTTGTAGATTTAAAAGTAATATTATATAAAAATGTGGTTTATAATTTAAAAATTAAATTTCTAACATGTTTTTAAAGAACATATTAATGTGATACTAGTTTAAAAATTAATAACTAAGCTTATAATGACATTAACGTGAAGATTTCGAAATATAATTAGATGTAATCTATGTATATTGTTTAATTCTAAGTTTGTGAGACTTGAAATTTGAGTCATCAAGACAAAGATGAAGTATATTTTTTTCATTAATTTTCTATCTTAGTATTTCATAAATTAGTTTATAATTTTATAATAAATGGCATCCTTAATAATTTTAAATAAATTGAATAAAATTATTATTCAATTTTATTATTTTATTTGTATTAGTATATTAATGGGTTGTTTAATTACTAAATATATAATTATAATGAAGTGTGATGTTTTTCATAACAAAAGTACCGTATGATGTTATTTAAATTTGGTTTTTAACTAAAGTATTTGTTAGTTTACATACTTTTATCATCGCTTTTGGAATTATTTAAATTATGCCCCCAATGTTGACTAAAACCACAATTAATGAATAAATTTAAAAAATTGATAGCAATCAATTACGAAATAATGAAAAAAATAACAATAGGAAGAGTTGCATCCATAAAATTTTAGGGCCAATAGAATGCTTATCATTGGAGATCATAACTTTTTATAATAACAATTTTTAGTGTAGAAGAGTCTATTCAAAAAGAGTAAGAAGTGCAATGGAAATTAACATTTATTCATATGTAATTTATTTATTGAAAAAGAATTTAGTTATAATGAATATGTATGAACTATCTATGCAATAGAAAAATGTTTATGGTAATTTTACAATTAGATTTTGAACCATATTGAACTTTGTAATTTATAAAGATATCTTTTCATTTTTTATTTAGATTAAGTTTTTATGTTTCATATATAAAATTTTGATATAAGTTCACGAATACATAATCTATAATAATGATCATTTAATAAAAATAAACATCATGATGATAACCATGTAACAAACATAAACATCATCTAAAATACACATTTAAATTTTCTAACATCATCTAATTATATATGCCTCTAGCACATATAAACGTCATTAATTAGCTAGCACACAAATCTAATAATCTAGCACAGCATCATCATTGTGATCACATCAGAAAAAATACAAGCATTGTCTAACATCATCATCACATACATCTAACAAGAATCATTTAACATACACATCTATCAAGCACATTTAACAAACATATCTAACATTACCTAACAATGTACACTTCAATATCAACATATAAATTAATTAAGTGCATCATCATGATCGACAGAAAAAATGCACATCTAATGAACATTGTTATAGCATACACATATATCAAGCACATTTAACAAACATATCTAACATGACCTCACAATATACACATCAACATCAACATATAAATTAAGTACATCAACATGAACAAAAAAAAAATGCACCATATATATATATATATATATATATATATATATATATATATATATATATATATATATATATGAACAAGTCAAATAATTTCTATAACATATCTGGTCCAGCCGATGTGATAATAATATCTACAATAGTAGTGGAGGCCTGGTCTATAGTAGAAGATGATGGATGGTCTAGAGGAAGTGGAAGATCAAGAGGTGGTTGGTCAACTCTCTAATGAGAAAAGGGCGGTGGAGAAATTGGTGATGCCTGCTCATCTGGGTGAGGTGAAGGAGGAGGAGGAGGAGGAGGAGGAGGAGGAGGAAATGGAGAAGGATCACAACCACCTTCATCAGTCGATGGGGTATTGGACGAAGGGGTACTGAAAAAATGGGTACTTGACAATGTTGAAATAATGTAACTGCGAAGAGCATTCTTATTAT
>JASDQU010200985.1:0-14418 GCA_032191745.1 Picea mariana | reverse complement strand
CTCTCCTTTGAGAGATAGTGAGACATTGTCACACTATGTTGGTCTATAGATTGCGACACTAGATATTGTCTCATTGTTCTACATTAAAGACCGCGAAAATCCTGTAGAAAAACATTTTATGTTTTCTCTCTCTTATGATCTCACATTTGGTTTTGGCCTTCTTTTTTTTTCTTATTCGATCTTGATATTGATCCTTGCAGTCTTAAATATTCATTTTGGCTATTTTTGCGATTTTTGAGATTTTTATGAAACGTTTCATGATTTTTTTTTTGTAAGTTAGTAGTTTGTATTAGATCCTGCAAGAAAAAAGGAATTACAAATGTCTATAGTTCCTAATCAAATGTGGCAGCAATGCCCTACTAGGAAATCATCACTGCCACTTGTCCAAAAAATAAGCGTAAAACATGCAAAAAGAGACTACATTGCCACTCAGGGAGAAGTGCTCATTGCTAGACTGAACAAAAAAAACATAGACCAAACTCCCCTGAGTTGGCCAACCTCCCCTGAGCTGGCCAACCTCCCATGGCTACCGAGATAAAAATGAAAAGATAAACCTAAAGCATGATTAACTAAAAATCTAAACTGAACCTTGGCCAAGCGAAGGCGTGACACTCCTGCGATTTTCTCCTATTGTGCATATCTTGGTCTGTGATGGACTGCCGGAGGTCCTGTAGGAAGGAAATAAAAATATCCACACGGATCCAATGTTTTGAATCCTTGATATGTAGCTCGAGTAAGGAATACTTGACATCCCCTAAATCTCTATTGAGGTCATCCAATGAATCCATGATAGTTTCTCTATTTGCACACCTGTCACAAGTTGAGCGGAGTGGGGGGGACCACAAAGAGTTGAAACAGGAGGATGGATAAACAGAGTGAGAAGAGGAAGTGACAGGGGGTTGGAAAAAGGGAGAAGGTGGAGGACAATGAGGAGGGGAAGGGGGTGGAGGCACGAAGCCCAATGAATTATTGAGAGTGTCAAACCACTCAATTCTATAGGCGTAGGGGTTCGAGAGCGGGGAGAGGTCCTGGGTGGTCTCACGAAGAGGTTGTGTAGGGGTGGGAGATTCGACAGGATATAAGAAGGGGATGCCTTTAGTTTTAGGTGGAGGGTGAGAGTTGGGTGCCTCCCTTCCCCTGGCCACATACCAGGCTACCCCTTTTTCGAAATTGCCTCTAAGGCAGAGCATGGCGATGGCTGTCGTCGACTTGGGACGAAGAATGAAGAGGAGGTGAAAGGGGAAGAACTAGACCATCAGACCCTGTGAGGAGAGCCACGAACCAAAATTCCATGAAGCCGAGTAGAAATCGCACCAGGAGGGGTGGAAGAAAATGAGAACTAGGGAGAGCTAGACATGGAGATGATGAAGGAGAAAAATAAGTTTAGCGTTCCAAGGACTGGCTTTAGGAGCGTCATTTTTGAGGTATGGATTTGACTATGGAGGCATCCTGCACTACTCCATGAAACATCCCATGCATATTAGCTTCCAAAACGTGCGGCAGGTTGGTCATGAGTAAAGTTTGAAGTGTGACGGAGGGTATTTTAAAACCATGAGTTGATGGTTGAGGGGGGGGTGGGTATGATCAGGTGTAAAGTGGCCTCCCCATTGTCTATGTCCATGTTCTGATCCTAGAAGCACCCAATCTGGGGCCTGGTCCTTGATGTTGGCTATGTTTCTACATGTGATCACTATGGGATGGGAGGAATAAGAGGTGGGGGAGCACGGAAATTCTCCTTTCTCTAGATTGACTCCATAATTTTCCAGCAAATCGACAACTTGATTTTCCAATATTCGAACATGGGATGGAAGGATTACCCATTGAGGCTAGACGATGGATTTGATTCTAAAAATACCATTCATAAGTCTCCAACTTGGAGATATTTTCTCCGTGTCTGCCCCATTGAGGAGATGAGAGAGGAGATTAATGACAATTTGCGAATCACCTTCTGCAATGATGGGGAAAATCTCTTGATCTTTGGCTGGTTGTAGACCAAAGAGGAGTCCCCATATTTCTTCAACATTGTTGGTGTTTTGCCCCATATTTCTTGCTATGATGTGGAGGATTTTCCCTATGCTATTGTGAATGACAACTCCATATCCTGTAAGTCCTGGATTTCCTTTGGAGGCCCCATCGAAATTTAATTTGTCGCATCCTGTAGACGGAGCCTCCCAATGTGTGGGGATAGGATTAGGACTTTGTACAATGGAGGGGTTGCAGGAGGGGGGTGGAGATTGAGTTGTAAGGAATTAAGGATGATATTCTCATTCATTGGGCAGTCTAAATCCTGGTTCGTCCAAGGATACAAAAATATTGTTTTGTTGATATTGGAATGGATTGTAGTCCAAACTTCCTGCCAATTCTTGGCATATGATTTGAAGATTCGTCGATTCCTTTCCTTCCAAATTTTCCAAAGGATGAAGCCTGGTAAAAGCTGCCAAATTATGTTGAGGATGGGGGATTGAAAAATCGAGTTTCGACAACCTACTAATGTTTCTTTGATGCCTGTGCAGTTCCTGTTCGTGGTTCTCATGAGGCTGTCGCTATGATCCCAGATGCATGAACTGTATGAGCACAGATTTAGGAGATCGTTTTGAGTTTCCTCCTATGAACCGCATAACTGACACCAGGAAAGACCGATGAAACCCATTTTCCTTAAGTTATCCCAGGTGAGAATGTTGTTGTGTGTAGTTAGCCAGAGGAAGGTGCTAATTTTTGTCCAGGATTTTGCTTCCCAGATCTTGCCCCAGACCTCTTATTTTGGTAAGGATCTGTGACCTTCTCTTAGGTGGTAAGATTCTTGAATATTGAAGGTACCTATGGTGGTGTTTCCCCATCTGAGGATGGCATCCCCTTGTTGACTTAAAATTTTCCTTGAGTCGAGATGGTCCTGCAGAGGTTGGAGATTTAAATCAGGGGGTATGTTCAAAGCCTCATGGGAGTTTTTCCAAGTGTGCCAGATTTCCCTTGTAACTTCAGGATTCCATAAATCCAACACTTTGAGGAGGCCTACTTATATTGTGAATGGGATGAAGGCACTCATATTGGGATCTATGTTTAGGGCTAGGATTTGTTGCCAAGAGTCACTCCAGAAGAGAGTTGAAGTCCCACTCTGCAGTTCCCAGAAAGAGTGATATGTGATGAGTCCCCTGTTGTTCCTGGACATGTTCCAAATGAGTGAGCCATGGATATGACCATTCTACCTGATGAGATCCCTTTCCGAGGTTGTTGGGGTGTCTTTTTTCCTCCAAAGATGCACCCAAAGTTCTTGGGATATTTTTAACCATCTCCACCAAATTTTTTCACTGAGGACCTTGTTGAGAAGAGATGGGTCTCTAAGTCCTAGGCCCCCTTCTTTCTTTGGTTTGCATACTTTTTTCCATCTTACCAAGGTCATTTTGCGTCCTTCTTTAGTGCCCTGCAAAATGAAGCTCCTTTGGATATTCCTTAAGGTGTTGAGAATGAATTTTGGGGAAGCCAAAGCTAAGAAGGCGTAGACTGGAAGGGCCTGTAGGACTAACTTGAGGAGGATGAGGTGACTAGGTAGATTGAGGGATAAGAAGGTCCACATGGAGAGTTTATTTCGGAAGATGGACAACAGGGAGTCCAAGGATGTATTTATCAACGGGTTATCAATCAGGGGAATACCAAGGTAGACAGAGGGGAAGAAACTACAAGTAAACTCCAATAACTGTGTGAGATTGTTTTGGATATCGAATGGCATGTTGAAGAAGAATTATTGATACTTGGAGAGATTCACCTCCATGCCTGAAGCTTTGAAAAAGAGTTTGATAATAGATATGATGCAGAGGGCTTCTCGGGCTGTGGCCACCCCCATTAGGAGTATGTCATCCATGAATTGACTGTGAGATATGGGGGGAGAAATTCCATGAGGGGTGAGACCAAAGAGGTAGTGATAAGTGATGGCTTCTTTGATGGTGCGACTCAACCCTTCTACCATAATTATGAAAAGGAAGGGCGAGAGAGGGCCCTCTTGCCTTATTGCTTTAGAGGGGGAGAAGGGTTTGAAGGGAACACCATTGATCATGAGAGAACAAGGCTGAAGAGGCGAGTTTGACAATACAAGAGACCCACTTGGGTTCAAAACCGAAGGCGAGGAGAGATTTTATTTTAAGTAACTCCAACTTAATTTATCGAATTATTTAAAGAGATCCAATTTTAGAAGCATACCTTGAGACTTGGTCAAGTGAAGTGAGTGGATTACTTCGTGAGCCAGGATAACACTGTCTAGAATTTTTCTGTTCTCCACATATCCTGATTGTTCCGGAGAAATTATGAACTGTAGTATTGGTTTGAGGCGTGTCGTAATGATCTTCGTTAAGAGTTTGTATATGAAATCACAGAGGGAAATGGGCCGGAAGTGTGAAGGGGATGCACTTTTGTTCTCTTTGGGTATGAGAGTGATAAAGGTTGCATTGATGGCTTGGAGGACCTTCCCAAATATTCTAGATTCCTCAATGATTTCCCAAACATCTTCACGGATGATGCTCCAACAATTGTGGAAGAAATTGGAAGTAAACTCATTTGACCCAAGAGCCTTGCCCAATGGTGTATCCCTAAGAGATTGATTGACCTCCTCTTGAGTGATCGGTCTCATGAGAGCCTCGTTCTTATCTTTAGTGACCTCTTTAGGGATGTTCTTGAAGATGGAATCAATTCCACATGAGTGATCTACTAGGGGCTCTGATTTAAGGCTTTTGTAGTAAGAGAGCATTTCCTTTTTTATATCACCATGCTGTTGAATTTACATTCCTTGTTTTGAGACCAGGTGAGTAATGCGATTTGTTTGGCGCCTCTAGACCATGGATATGTGAAAATATTTTGTGTTTCTTTCCCCCTCTTTTAACCATTGAATTCGAGAGTTTTGTCTCCAGAGTATTTCTTCCTGCACCCATCTTTTTTTCAGCTGGTTGTTTAGTAGAGCCTCCTACTTATTTATGGGTTCCATGAGTCCTTGAGATATGATTTCTTGTTGGAGGCTTTGCATTCGTTGATTGAGACTTTCCTGAGTGTGAAAGATGTTGTCGAAGGTGGACTTATTCCAAGATTTCAGATGTTGTTTGAGGTTTTTTAGCCTCTTCTGGACTCTGTACATAGGGGTCCTTGTTGGGATGGTTGCTTCTTCCAACCATAGCTTGATGTTATCTTGGAATTCTGGGTGTGTCAACTAGAATTTTTCAAAGAGGAAAGGATTTCTTCCTGGGGTGCCACTGATTTTAATTGATAGGAGTATCGACTAGTGATCCGAACCCGAGGTGTCGATGACCATGGCATTCCAAGCTAGACCATCCAACATAATGTCTTCTGAAATTAGGAAACGGTCTAATCTGTTGGAGACATGTTCATCCCTCGACTATCTATTGGACCATGTGAAGGGTCCATTGTCTTTTTCTACATCTATGAGTTTCAAAAGGACAATAATGTGGTTGAAATGCTCGTTGCCATTTCCCAATGTGCATGTGCCCCCCCCATTTTTTCCTCCAGACTTGTTATCATATTGAAATCTCACTCAAGGATCCATCTTTGGGAGACAATGTTATTGGAAATCCATTCTAAGTGATGGAGGAAGTCTTCCTTGTCTCCTAGTCTTGTAGGTCTATAGACATTCGTGATGTAGCTGAGTTTGTTCGAACCAATAAGGTGGAAGGAGGTTGTAATGGTCCATTCAAAAGTGAAAAATCCATCTAACAAAACTGTGGTTGGATTCCAAAGCATTTCCAGGCCACCTGTTGCCCCCTTGGCGCCAAATTCCATGTGATGGGCTTGCTTCCAACATTTTTGAAGAGTAAAAGAAGCTTCCTCACCCCATGCATTTTGTTTCCTGTAGTAGAAGTATATCTTGTTGTTCCTTCTTAATTATTTCTTGAAGCAAACCTTGTTTGTTTTTTGCGTTGAGGCCCCTTATATTCTAGGATAGCATCTTCATGAGGACAGTGAGGGTTGGATGAGAGGGAAATTGTCTGATATTAGATGTATCTAACCTGAGTTGAAAAGAAAATTACCGACATCTTGAATGAGTTGATGTTTTGGTTTCCTGCCTCTTTTTTTCTCATATTTTGTGGTTTTGTGTTGATCCTTCGAGGTTCCCTTTTGTAATCCAAGATTCATATTGGATCGAGCTAATCCTCCTGCTGAAGAGTTGAGAAAGAATTTATGTAATTTGCGTAGCTGATATTTTGGTATGGTGTACAATTGTTGCTTGTGATAAGATTGCTCCAGATGCACTATATCAATACCCGCTAGCTCCTAATCTTCCAGATCTGTGTCTCGGTCTCCCATTTCTGATCCGAGTGTAGCAGGAAGGGAGGCCTTTGAGGGTGGTGGTTGTGAAGAAAATGGGGATGAGGGGTTGGGATTTGCGGAGCCTTGGCCGGTCGTCGAGGTTGCAGGAGTTTTAAGTGGGTTGACTAAAGAGGAGGGGATATCCGACGAGGTTTGAAGGGCTTCGAAGGAGTTCTTGGTTGGGGGTCCTGCGGGGGCCTAATGGGGGTGATTTTTTGTCTTGATGCCTGCATCGACCGGTGAATTGGATTTATCCATCCTTGGATTTGTGAGGGTCTTCCGAAGTGGGTTTGGTGGGGTTATTTAAAGGGAATTCGCGGAAGAGGTGACCATGCTCGTGGAATTTCCGGCAGCGAAATGGGATGTGCTCATAGTCTAGGGTTTTGGACCATTATTCATCTTGGTAATCTAAGGTAATGGCTTTGGGGAGAGGCTTGGAAATGTTAAAATAGACACATATGCATGCATAAGTAGTATACCTTCGTTGTATTTTCGCCTCCAAGGCTTTGACGTCGATGCCAATGGTGTTGTCGATTCCTGCAAGAATCTCTTCTATCCAAAATTCCTATAGGAGTGAATAGAGCCTCATCCAAATCGGGGCATGTGTGAAGTCTTCCTTTTCGAGGCTGAATCTTTCCATCCAGAAATGGAGGAAAAGTCTTGCTAAGATGTAAAAGTACGACTATTGGCCCTTGACCAAGTTTTGGAGATCCTTGGTCATGTTTGACCTCTTTTGGGACTTCGACAAACTGGTCAAAGGTGGAGGACAAGTCAAAGCGAAGATCGTGGGATTTCGACCCCTTTTTAAGGCATTTTTTTGGATTAGGGTTTATGTAACGGGTATGGGATGTCGGCCCATGGGTTTACCCATGTTTATGCCCATTTTGAAATGTATAAATAGATAGATATGCGATGTAAGAAAGGAGAAGATGCTAAGTTCTAGAGTTCTATCTATGTGATTGAAAAGCCTTTGTTCATAATGTATGTTGAGACATGCAGAGTTGAGTGCAAGTGATTGTAAGAAGGCTTTGTGCTAAAACTTAGATCGGGGAAGGAGGATATGGTGAGGTGCATGCAGATCTCCTGTCCTATGCAGAGTGGGTTTTGAGGTTTTGTGCATGTAAGGATATTGACATAAGATAATAAAGAAGATGAAGAGTTGGTGGATGTAGCCCCACATTGGGGTGAACCACATGTATCCTTTGTTATGGTTGGTTTGTGCATTATGGCTATATGTTAGTGATGTAATTTATGCTTAGTGTCGATATATTTATGTATGATGCATTTAGTATAATATCTTAGTTCTTGGTAATGTGAATGAATGTTAGATTTGATCTATCTCCCCATGCTAAGTGATTGAATGTGTTAGATATTTTTGAATAGTGCACTGCTCTGTAATTAGGGTTTGGGTCTGCGATGTGAATAACGGTTAAATACTGATGAATGTTAACTGCTAAGGGCTTGTTAGAGTTCTCTAATCACATATCTGTGTCCCAACTAGGTTGCAGACATTTGAGTCCTGCAACCACCCCTACCTCTACCTCGGGTGAGACTTCATCTGCTTCGGAGGTGTTGTTTAAAGGGCCAGTAGTTAGGGTTTTGTTTGTGTGTTGTTGAAGCGTTGAACCCTGGGCTTCCCTTGTGCCAACAAATGGTTCCATTGTTGGGATCTAAAACTATGATTGTTGGGAATTGAAGAAAAGAAAGATGAGTGTGTAGATCTGTTTCTTTAGTGCGCAATATTCTACTTGACTTGTGAAGCTTTGTGCTAAGAAGAGAAGTATGATCTGAAGAAAAGAGGTAAGATATTGAATCTTTGTGCTCTGAGAAAGGTAAGATAAGTAAAAATCTTTGTTTTGAAAGAATGAATCTAGGCATGTTTGATAAATTTTCTCCTAGTCTAAAAGCTAGGGCTCAGTTAGAAGAAAGAAGATTTGATATGAATACATTTGATAGAAGCAATGAAAGATATGGTATTCCTATGAATAGAAAGAATGTTTGGACCAACAAATGGATGCAAGATCCTAGAAAGAATTTTTTGCAGGTTAGTTATTGTGATCCTAGTGCACAGTATAGGAAGGGTTGGGGATCATTTAAGAGAAAGAGAGGATTAACCCTTTGTTATAGTTGCAAAAAACTGGGACATCTTGCTAAGGAATGCCCTTCTAGAAGGCCTAGTTGTATTTGATGTAAAGCAATGGACCATGAAGTTTTGGATTGTCCTAGAATGATTGCTAAAGTTGAAAATATGAATATGAAACAAGAAAAATATGAGACAGGACAAGAAACTAAGGATATGATAGAACCCCAGAAAGAATCAGAGATTGTATTACTACATATGAAAGAATTAATACAGATGAAAGAAACCTTGAATGACCAGAGAGATATCAACTTATCAGAGGTCTTAAAAGAGAAATAGTACATAGAAACAAGAATAGGAGACTTTGACATAGACTGTGTCTTGGATGAGGAAACATAGGAGAATATCATGATAGAAAGAACTTGGGAAATTTTGGGACAGCCTGCTATGGTTCCTTCATTAGGAGGAATAGGATTATTTAGAGGAAAGATGATAACCCTACATGGAAGACTTACTCAGATATCTATGAGTGCTCATGGAACTTTGACAGAAGAATAATTTGAGATTGTTAAGTTTGTTGAGAACAACGCCCCATTTGTTGTCTTGTTAGGAAAACCCTGGATTGAGAAAGATCAGATACGAAGGAAATAAGAAGAGGATGATCTAGAATATAAAAAGAAAGAACTAAGAGATTTCATGGCTAGGATAATAGCACACTTACTGGAAAAACAAGAGAACCAATCGAAGCTACTAAAGACCAAATATATGGATGTCAAAGTTGAAAGGACACAAGAATATTGGAGACACCTGTATGTACAAGACAATAGAGCACCTACCCTAGAAAGAGAAGTATTACCCTTGAACCCTATGAAAGACCCTACACAGTGCGAAGTTATCATGCCTAGAGGAGATAAGAACAATAATGGAAAAAGGAAACCAGTGATTTAGATCACAGGAAAGAAGGCCAGAAATCTTAGCAAGAAGAAAGCAAAGTTAGAAAAATTACAATAAGCTCCAGAAAGAACTGTGCAGGAGGAAGGTTTCCAGAATTTGAATTTCGTCGGAATATCAGTACAACACATAATGGCACTTCACCATGGCAGAGCAATATGACCGTTAGAGGAATTATGACCATTCGATAGATGATCACGAATGGTTAAGAAAGTAGTTATGGCCCAAAAGTTCTCCATTGGACCATTGGGACCGCACCATAACGGTTGGAATTGCATTGAATAAGACTTTGCGACCCGTTGAAAGAAACTGTTACGAAAATATCTATTTATCCCATCAAGCGTTGCACCGAGAAAAATTTTACTAATTGTGATTATCCGATCCCACAGAGAACTAGTTGATTTCATGCAGTGATCATTGAGACCTCGCCATCCATTCTGTTAATAGTGAGTATTGTTCACCAACGTGAGATATCATATCTTGAGTGTGCATGTCAGAAAAAATTAGCGTAGTAGAAAAAGATGTATAAGAGATTCCAATAGACCTCATGGATGAGAAGGTGATGTCTGTAGACATCCAAGCCTCATCGACATGAGGAGTGGAATCCTCCCCGTCAACTTCTCATGGATTTGGACCATTCTGAGCTACGACCGAGAAAAGAACCAAGCATCGTGATGAATTGGCGAATGAAAAGCTAATTCCATCCATCCTACACAACTACATCCTACCCCTTGCCAGTGTGGTGAGTTGCGACAGTGTCCCGAGGGACTTCGACTACACAATCATCACTACATACCTTCCGAAGAGAATACAAGCAGTCAAACTGTAGTTGGAGAGGATTCCAACATTGAATATCAGTGACTATAACCTAGGAGACCGCAAGAGCTATGGCATGCTTTCACCTCACAAATATTTGACCAAGACGAAGGAAACAAAATTGAATATCATCCCCCAACCATGGACTATGGACATCGCGAGGCCCACTTTCTTGAACGTGATGAAGATACCACATTTTGGAAGGCACCAGGAGGTTAACGTGTGCATTAAGATCCTGCTGTCATGCTTCCATAGAGGGTATCTATGGTTAGATAGATGCATCACCATCGATCCGGTGATGATCGATAGGATCACTAGATTGAGCATGCAAGGACCATACGTGTAAGAATTTTATCCAGGGAAGGTTGCAGACTATGCCTTGGCACAAAAGATCAAAGACACCTACGACTATGTAGAGAAAGAGACGCGAGGTTACAAGGTAGCCTCCATTCAAAATGGCACAGGGAACCTTTCTTTTCCAGTTGATTGTTGGTAAGGTAGTAATAAAGAACAAACCCACATAGGTCACAGGGTTTGTCATTGACCTCGCAGGAAAATGCATTGAAGGACTACAGATAAACTAGGCCAGTTACCTAGTCAATCAGTTAGAACTGGATTGTCGCGAAGCTCAGGATCAGGGCTATGAGTTTCATTTTAGCTGGTTGTTGATCCTCATCATATTCATTGCTTGGGAGATGTCAGAAGTTGTAAAATTCCCTGACATTGACCCATTCGATCCAATAGCTGTGAAGTTCACCACGCTCTGGTATTCGAGCGATATGTGGAAACAATGGCAGTCAAATAGAATATTCCATACCTACTACCAACAGCTGAAGAGGTCTATTGAGTCTTTCCCTCGTATGAAGTTGAATACCCTAGATAGGTTCATGCCCCTTATGAAGTTCCGCATAGATAGGAATTTTATTTATATTACTGTGTGCACAGACAAAAGTAAAGAAGAGCTTCAGTATTACTACAAGCTCACAGAGGAGGACCTGGAAGAAATCACTAAGGAATGGCTCATAGAGTTCCTTATACCATTCAACCAAGAATCACTATCCGATCCCAACCTCATTGGAAGTCTAGTGGTTACTCACGAAGAGTATGATGCGCCTATCCGTAGTAGGAAGAAAAAGAAGGAAGATGTACAAGAAATATACAACACATCAAAAGAAACTACATCAGATTCACCTAGTGAAGGAGGAGACGATGAAGTGGACAAAGAAGAGAATGAAGACAAGAAAAAGAAAGGCGAAGTAACACTACCTAGGAACCCCCTTGAAGAGCTAGAGACATCTGAGAAAAGAAAGGTTTCCCCAACGAAACCTACACATCGCAGAAGAAGTCCAAAGTGAGTAAGTCGAAGCTGCAGACCATACTCATGATCAATGACTTTGACTTCATTATCCTAGTTGTATCAGATGCCTCAAAAGATATTTTGTAGAGAATTGAAACCAAACAAGAAGCCATGTATGATAGAATTGAGACAGAGATGAGATGAGTACAACAAGCCCTTCACTCTAGTCGTGTAGTGTCCACTGCTCCCCTGCCTCCGAAAGTACCAGAGTTGGGAGATCATCCTGGCCAACTCCGCAGAATAGCTGATGCGACTGAAGCTCTCCTTTGCGTGTAGAAATAAAAATAATAGGCCACAGTGGACCTGAAGAAAGCATAAGAGGAAATCATAGATTAACGCTGAGTTACGCAGCAAGAGAGGGACAACCTCCAAACCAAGTTCTAAGAAAATAAAGCGCAAATACAACAGGATAAAGAACAACTTCTCGTGGAGCAGGTCAGAGTTAAAGAAGAAGTCAACAAAGAACTTTTCTCTATGACAGGATTGGAACAGATGGAAGAAGACCTGGTAGTAAATCAAATCATGAGGCTTGCTCAAGCTATTCAACAACTTCAAGAGAGTGTTGTGTAACTAGAGCTACAAATAGTGCCAAGCACTCTGTAGGAAGTGAGAGACTAGAGAGAAGCAACTTCCCAGAGCGCAGTTGAAAGGATAAAATCATTAGCCATGGAATGTAAACAACTAAGAACCTGCAATGTGCAGAATTATGAGCGCCTTATCAAGGACCCTGAACTGAAGACACTGGAGTCACAACTCTAGGAAACAAAGTAGTAAGAAGAAACAGTACAAGAATAGTTGAAACTCTTGTCAGTAGTTGAGAGGATGAAAATATCCCAAAAACAATGCACAACTCAACAATAGGTCCATGCCATACAAAGAAAAGTCATGGAAGTGACTCAAAAGCTCCAGCCAGTCCAGGATGCAGCTTGCCTACTTTTTGAGGAGATTGAAGGTCGAGGATCAGAGCTAGAACAAGTAGTCACTTTGGTATAACAACACTTAGAGGAACCTATGAATGCGACAGTTATTCCAAATTTCGTTGAGAACGAGGCCTTAGCGCAACAATAGGTTGAAGAAGCATGAGCCAAGCTCAAGGATTTTGAGGTAGAGTTACCCAGACCAGAGTGACTCGGGACAAATCACAGGTGAGTGTTGGGGGCCTATTGGCCCTTTTCCAGGTTTTGGAGATCCTTGGTCATATTTGACCTCTTTTGGGATTTTGATAGGCTGGTCGAAGGCAAATCGCAATTCAAAACAAATATCATGGGTTCTTGGCCCCTTTTAGGGAAGTTTTTCAGATTAGGGTTTATGTAACGGGTATGGGATGTCATCCCATGGGTTTACCATGTTTAGTCCCATTTTGTAATGTATAAATATATAGCTAGGCGATGTAAGAAAGGAGAAGATTCTAAGTGCTATAGTTCTATCTATGTGATCGAAAAGGTTTTATGCATAGTGTATGTTGAGACTTGTAGAGTTAAGTGCAAGTGATTGTAAGAAGGCTTTGTGCTTAAACCTAGCTCGAGGAAGGATGATCTAGCGAGGTGTGTGTAGATCTCCTGTTCTATGTGGAGTGGGTTCTGAGGCTTTGTGCATCTAAGGATATTTACAAAAGATAATAAAGAAGACAAAGAGTTGGTGGACGTAGCCCCACACTTTGGTGAACCATGTACATCTTGTGTTATGGTTGCTTTATGCATTATGGTTGTATGTTAGTGATGTGATTTATGCTTAGTGCCGATATGTTTATGTATGATGCATTTGGTATATGAGATTAGTTATTTTTAATGTGAATGAATGTTAGATATGATCTATCTTACCATGCCAAGTGCATGAATGTGTTAGATCTTGTTGAATACTACGCTACTCTGTAATTAGGGTTTGGATCTACGATGTGAATAAGGGTTAAATAATGATGAATGTTAATTCCTAAGTTCTTGTTAGAGTGGTGTAATCACAGATTCATGTCCCAGATAGGTTGCATACATTTGAGTCCTTCAACCACCCCTACCTCTACCTTGTGTGAGACTTCATCTCCTTCGCAGGTGTTGCCGAAAGGGCCGGTAGTTAGGGTTTTGTTGGTGCGTTGTTGAAGCATTGAACCCCGGGTCTTCCCCTATGCCAACAACAACCCTCATTCAAAGATTTTGTTTATTTCATCCAGGTTGTGCAAGATGATAGTAAATAATAATTTTGATCCAAGTTGGAGGTCATAGTGGCCCTTGGACTTTCACCAGTGTTAAATCCATTTGATTAGGTTTTTTTTCGAAGGCCATAGCCCCAAAAACTTCCCTATTAGGGATAAATCCCTCATGTATTGTTTCTGATCTTCTATTCTTGGAGAGCTGATGATATATTTCAGAGCGATCGGGGATTGTGGGATACATTTTCCTAGTTCCCATGTGCAGGCATTTTTTGGGTGGTTGGCTTCTACGCCTATTTAAATCGGCTTCTCCTTCGACATATCTTACTCCCAGATGATTTGTTGCATGCCATCCAGGAGTTCGAAGGTTGGTCATTTAGAGTGGTTGGAGCCATGCACATTGGTAGTGACGAAACTATAGGAAGGGGATGAGATCCCACCTCCCTTGGAATCCATGGCCGCAACAACAAGAGAGAGGGTAGTGCGTGTTGGGTTCGAAGCTAAAAACCCTAGTCTCACAAAAATTCTCACATTATTTTATCAAAAGTTTCATGATTGCTTTAATTTGTTTTTAACATTTTTGCTTGCTTCTGAAAGGGTTATAATCTCATAGATTTGTCTTTGAGTTTCTTTCATTCTGGCTCTTAATTGATTTTCTCAGATCAATTTTATTGTGAATTATTTAATTGAAAGAGAACTTTTTCCTTTTATTGAATAATTCATTTTAAAATACATTGCTTGGATTTCTTTTGCTTTTAAAAAAACTTG
>JASDQU010200981.1:19120-30251 GCA_032191745.1 Picea mariana | reverse complement strand
ATGCATGCAGTGAAGGGGGTTAGATGCATCAAATTCCAGCTAGAGTCAGGTGGTTCTCTGAAGGTGGATGTGGTGATGTTGGTACCAGAGATGAAGGTAAGTTTTTATACGTTCAAAGGGAGAAACCTTAGATGAAATAGTGAGGCTTGGCATCAGGAAGGGTATGATGTACAGGGTGTTGGGATAGCCTGTAGTGGGTTCCAAGAGGATCTTCAATCGTAGATCAGTGTTAGAGACTAAGTCTAGTGGAGGAGTGGATTCTTCTAAGACTTCCATTTTTTTCCAGCTATTATAACATGGAATTGACAGACGAGGAGAATAAGTTATCATATCAGCGTGCAACAGAGGTAGCAGGAGGATCTTCCAGTTTAGAGGGAGAAGATACAACAAAAACAAATTTCATGGGGTTAAAGATTGATCTAGGAGGAGGTTCTTCCAGAGGTACCTTCCTCGCTAAGAGGGAGTGTTAGTTTTTGAGGTAGCTCAGACATGTACTTCTACATTAGCGATGCCTAGCATGCGGAGGTTTCCGAGCGTCATTCTTTAGATAGTAAATTTATAACATGTTTTTATAAAGTTCCTTTTATATTTAATGACTTAAGGTGACTTTTTATAAAGTTGAGTGATTTTAGTGATTTAAGGTATCTCAATGAGATATCAAGTCACAATCATTGATCTCAAGAGATAAATATTAGATCTTGATCGTTGATCACTTTGGAGTTAGAGTTTTAGTGATTAAGATATTATAAAAGCAGATCTAAGGAGAGTGTGATGCACACAATGAGTGCATAGAAGCAAGAGGGAGTCTTTCTCATGTACTTGTGATTGAGTGGGTAGGGTCGAGGAAGTGTGCAAAGGGGAAGTAAGGAGATATCAACAAAGTGGGATAGGCTATTGTTTCATTGTAATTCATTTGATGGGCCATTATCCTAGGATGGGAGCCCGGTATTTTATTAAATAAAATCAAACTCAAGACTGGTTTTTCCGTGAGGNACTTCCATTTTTTTTCAGCTGGTATAACATGGAATTGACAGATGAGGAGAATAAGTTATCATATCATAGTGCAACAGAGGTAGCAGGAGGATCTTTTAGTTTAGAGGGAGAAGATACCAAAAAAACAAATTTCATGGGGTTAAAGATCGATCTAGGAGGAAGTTCTTCCAGAGGTGCCTTCCTTGCTAAGAGGGAGTGTTAGTTTTTGAGGTAGCTCAGACATGTACTTCTACATTAGCGATGCCTAGCATGCAGAGGTTTTCGAGCGTCATTCTTTAGATAGTAAATTTATAACGTGTTTTTATAAAGTTCCTTTTATATTTAATGACTTAAAGTGACTTTTTATAAAGTTGAGTGACTTTAGTGATTTAAGGTATCTCAATGAGATATCAAGTCACAATCATTGATCTCAAGAGATAAATATCAGATCTTGATCGTTGATCACTTTAGAGTTAGAGTTTTAGTGATTAAGATTTTATAAAAGCAGATCTAAGGAGAGTGTGATGCACACAATGAGTGCATAGAAGCAAGAGGGAGTCTTTCTCATGTACTTGTGATTGAGTGGGTAGGGTCGAGGAAGTGTGCAAAGGGGAAGTAAGGAGACATCAACAAAGTGGGATAGGCTATTGTTTCATTGTAATTCATCTGATGGGCCATTATCCCAGGATGGGAGCCCAGGATTTTATTAAATAAAATCAAACTCAAGACTAGTTTTCCCATGAGGGTTTTTCCAGGGGTTATTTACCCAAATATCTTGTGCAATGTTTGATTGGTTTCTGGTTTAATTATTTTTCTTATTATTTGGTTGATAACCTAGTTGTACAGTTAATTAATAAAGTGATTTTATTTGAGTTAATTGTCGGGTGCTAGGTTCAAGGAAAGTCAACAATAAAGCTTTTCTTTTCTCATCAAGAATGTGAGCCCATGCTACACTACCAAATACACAAAAGTGGCTTACATATGGCTTAATTTCAATCCATGCTTCTTCCAGTGTTATATTTTTTATATTCTTTGTGGGAGTGCAATTTACTATGTAATTTGCACAGTTAATGGCTTCCTCCCAATAATTAAGACTTAATCCCTTAGATTGGATCATACAATTAGCCGCTTATTTTAATGTGAAATTCTTTCCCTCGGAAACACCATTTTGTTGTGGTGTATATGGAATAGTTTGTAGCATTTGGATGTCCTGTGTAGTGCAATAACTTGTATAATTATTTTTCACATATTCTCCTCCATTATCTATTCTTAACCTTTGAAGTTGATGTCCAGATTGTTTTTCTACAAGGGCCTTGTAGGCCAAAAAATTTTCAAACTCTTCACTCTTAAGTTTTAAGAAGTAAACCCAAGTACGTTCAGAGAAGTCATCAATAAAATTTAAGAAATACTTGCACCCGAAAAAAGAAGGATAAGAAAGAAGAGCACACAAGTCATTGTGAACAAGTTGCAAAGGGGTCGAGGCATGCCAAGAGGCACGTTTTTCAAAACTGTCCCAACGATGTTTTCTGAGAACAAAACTGACACAAAAACCATCTCCGGAAGAAAGAGGAGGAATGCCAGTCTCCATTTGTTGATTACATAGTTGTTGTAATGAGAAATAGTTTAGATGACCAAACCGCTCATGCCAAAGTTTTCTCAAGTTATCGCTACGAGAAACAAAAACTAATGGAAAATATGATGACTCAAATTTATCAAACTTGTACAACCTAGTAATATCATCAACAATTACAGTTGTGAGGACATGCTTAGGATATTTTAAATCCTTAATTACAACTTGGTGAGGTGAAAACTCTATGGTTTTACCTTCACATGAATGATTGATCTAATATACTGATAGAAGGTTTCTGGAAAGACTTGGAACCCACAGTACATCATTGAAATGACCATTATCTACCTAAACTATTCGAGACCCTACAACACTAAGAGATATATCATCACCAACAAATATTTTTTGGGTGTTACATTCATTTAGAGTAGAAAATGTGGCTTTATCCTTCTGCATATAATAAGATTCTCCATAATCAATAAACCACTCATTATATTAAGAAGTAGAAGTTTCATTGAAGGAGAAACCAAAACAAAAAAGTGCACATCCATGAGAAGAACAAGAACAAGAACAAGAATCAATATTGATGTTGTCCTTCTTCATCGTTTCTTCTAAGGATTTCATATTTTTACAACATTTAGACTCCACATGACCATCTTTCCCACAAAAGTTGCAATGTTTGTCACCAATCTTCTTACTTTTGGCTTTTGTTCCTTTGTCACCATTAGGAGAAAAAGTTTTCGGTGAGGGTTTGGGACCCTTGTTTTTCTTTTTGTTGTGGTGAGGATGTTTCTTCTTAGGACTCTTGGATTTATCTTTCTATTGGACCATTAAGGCTTTGTTGGATGTACCTACAGTGTTAATCAATACAAATTCCACAAGCTTATCCTTCTCCCAAATCATAGCATTAAAAAATGACTCAAGAGAGGGTTGTTTATAAGAACTCCCTAGAGATTCTCTAGTGGCATAAAAGGTAGATACAAAAGCAGAATATGCACCACCGATCTTAGCAATAATAACATATATGCATTGATATTCCTTTGTATCTAGTTAGAATTCTATACACAAAAGTCTAAGTGTTTCAAATTTAAACAAGTAATATTCAATGCAAGTAAAATAATTTGGACTTAAAGTCATTAACTAATTTTCCAATTCGTGGGCTCGAATAATATTGTGTTTACCAAACATAGCTTCAATATTTTCCCAAGCTTTATCTGGACCATCAATTCCTTGAAGGTGAAACCTTAAATTAGGAGAGGTGGACATTCTGATTAGTCCATGTTATTCATTATTCCTACTATCCCATTTGGCATACTTGTCATCATCAGTGGGTTCTTGTTCTTTTCCCGAGGTAATCTAGTACAGTCCTTTACTTCTTAATACATCCTCCATATGGGATTTCCATGAGAAGTAGTTGGTATTGGTAAGAAAACGATCACTGGGAGAAGCCATATTAAATATGTGGATAATATTGATTTAAATCTGAAACTCATGGTCTGGATGGAAAGATCTCAAAAAAATAGGCTATTTAAAAAAAAACAACACTGAAAATAGACTTCAGATGTGAAAATTATGTTGTTTTGAAAAAAGGAGTAAAAAGTAACCAAAGGCCCACGTGGCAAGTAGCGGTTGGTCCACGTGGTGATGCATCTCCTAAGTATGCCTATAAGCTCACTTTTAAATAAGTTACTTATGAAGTGACCCACTTTTATAGAATAAGTGAGAATCACTTTTCCAATGAATTTACTTTGTAAATAAAATTTGCATGCAAAAAATAACTTAAAATAAAATATTAAAAGTTATTTAATAGTGATTGACTTTTATAATTATGTGAAATGCACTTTACAATGNAAAAAAAAAAAAAAAAAATACTTGAACTCGATACCTCTTACTAAGTAATGTAACTTCCAACCAAGTGAGCTAGTGCAAAACACATTATATTCTTAAAAAGGAGTATTGAGGTTGTTGTTGGTGGTGGTGTGGAAGATGTCATTGGAGTGTGTGCTCAATAAAAAAAAAAATCATGAATTCACACACACACAAAATTTCACTTATTGACAACAACAAGGGTTAGATCTCAATTAGCTTACCTGTAAAATGCAAATTTTCCTCTGTTTCTAATTTACCAAGATCACACTGAGTGCACGACAAAGAGCATGTGAAAACATGAAATACCTTTTCGCTCTATTTTTTATTTGCTGAGATTGCACAGAGCACATGGAAAGAAAATACATAGATTGAAAAGAGTAGAAACCTGGAAATAAAAAACAGGAAACCGAAATATTATCTCTATAAAAATTTAAAAGGGTGTATTTAGGATTTATACCTTCGGATCTGACCGAAATGGTTGTATCTTGGGAAAACAGAAACCTTTTCGAGTGAAACAAAAAAAAGTGTTTCTATTTGAAATGAATTCTTTAGACACAATGAAATAATCCTCTCGGCCCAAAAATGTACAGAAACGATAGAAACTAGAGAGGAGACAACATAGCTTCAAGATCTCGATCTACAATGGGAGTGGATCTTCAAATGCACTCTGATACCATGTTCAACAACATCGGTATTCTAACAGAGGATGAACACCTTTAGTAACCACTCACACAACTAGATCAAATATCAACACATATGTTTTTATGTGGTAAAAATCCCATGGGGAAACATTCACCACCGCAACCAACATGGTCACTTGGAGCAATTTATTAATGCAAAAGAAAATATTACAGAGAGACTTACAAGAGATTTTCTCATAATCGATCATTGGGAAATGACCATTTATTCTCTTTAAATAGAGATCATGGACCAATCAGGTGTTAAACCATATATCAATGTATCCATTAAGATCGATGAAAATATTCATTGTTAGATCACTCCATGCCGGGAGCATATCGTGATGGTTGGATTTCCTAACTAGAAATTCATACTAATGCATACTAAAGAAACACACTTTTACCTAATGACACACTAGACCAAGTTGATCTTAACTAACTCCTAAGTGTCTAAAACAAATGCAATCTACATACAAGGAATAATACTCTGTATTATTTTTAGGCCTACATGTATACCACCCTTCTCTAAGAGTAAGAGAACCAATCTCAAAGAAGCACTTTTTAGGTGATCGATGTTACTAATCTATGTTCATGTTAAAATATATGATGATTATTTATTTTTTCCAAGGAAAATATCATGGGGAAATCCAAAGGAAGGTTCCCCACATTTGTGGATGGCTTCCCATGTAAACCCCTTAGTCTAGACTAGTGTTCCTAATCTAGGGGGATTTAAACTAGGCACCTTCTAGCATGGAACTAGCCAAATGCCTAACAACATTGTCTACAACTGGTTGAGCTAACCCTATGGGATTAAAATATGTTATGTTTATGAGTGAGAGAATAATATAATTTGTTTGGTATTAAGTTGTGAAAATGATACTCGTGTGATGCTAAGTAGCTATTAAAGAAATAGTTGTCATTTTTTTTTATGAAATGAACATCATTAGGAAACCCACTAAGAACTTCCTCTCATATTGAGGATGGCACCCAGGGTAAATCGGTTGGTTTCATTTTTGACAACCTAACTCAATGAGGATATCAAGTGAGGCCTACAATATTCACAAGGGTATTCGACCCGGGGGCTTGGCCCCATGACCTCTTGCTTGGATAACCCATCGAGCTACACATAGTTTCAATTTATTAATTTATTCAATAAATAAAACTTGTTAAATTCACAACACTAGAAGAAATGGGGATTGTGATACATCCACACCTTACTAAAAATAATAGGCTTGTAATTGCTTTCAATTAATAAATTTGTTGAAGGTAGAGTAGTGTACAGATTTTTGTATATCATCTCTTTCCATTTCACTGAAGTTAAATATAAAAGTTTAACAATAGAACGTTGATTTGTAGAGTACATTTTTAGATAGCATGTTGTGTATGAATATTTGGTTTTTCCATTGGACTAGTAAGCCCTCCACTTTTGGATGGAAATTCCATGGATTTCATCAACAATCTTATGTATTTCTCTGATAGGGTTTTTGCTATATTTGTTTGTCAGCCATTTTAGCAACAAACATTGTTTTGTAGGAAAATTTTGTTTATTTATTCTACAAAGATGGCAAGTTGAAAGGTAACTAATGTAGGTGGATATTAGTGGTCACCCACCCGTTCCACTAATTTAGAATGGTTCCACATCTTGGAAGTTTTTCTATATTTTTTTGGGTCCCAAACTTTCAGGATTTTTTTGAGGCCCTAAACGACATTTTTTTGGCATGACAAAACCTACCATGTAGTTAAAGGAGAATGTTGGTCCATTCAGAATGTGTACTTCTTTAATATTCCTTTTCTTACGGGATACTGAGTGCCCCAAACAAAGATCGTATGAAAACGTTATGCCCCTGGGAAGTTGGCATATCAACTAACCACATTAGTGCCCACAAACCTTTTAGCGTTTCATCTTTTGGGATTGATTCTTTATGTTAAAAAGGATTTTTCATCCTCTTTGTAATCAACTTTTCTCAAATGAGCGTAGCCGACACATCTCTCTCTTCAGGGATAAACTACCACCATTCTAGATAGCTTGTGTGCTTTGCATTTTACAATCTTTTGTATGAACTACCACCATTATAGATAGCTTGTGTGCTTTGCATTTTACCATGTTAGAGATTGGTGGGAGACTTACTGTGAGAAATATGTTGGAGATGAGTCTACAATTTTTGGGCCAGCACCCACTTGGGAGGATTTTGTTGATACCCTCAAGAAGCAATATTACCCTATTCAAAACTATGATGACTAGTACACGAGATGGACAAATTTGCATCATGAGAGTTGTTGAAATTACTAAGACAACTGAGAGGGTGGGTGAATCAGTTGTTACTGTGCTTAAAAAATATTAACAATTAAAACTATTTTTAATCTTTCTCCAAGTGACCATCAATATTATACTACATATGGGCAACATAAATAATAAGCATCACTCACACATAATATATACACAGAGACAAATTTTCACGAGGAAACCCATAAAGGGAGAAAACCTCTTCTTCTTCGAAATGATAGGCAGTCTTTTAAGTTCTACACATCATCTTTAATTTAGCACCAACTCAATGTGAGGCTACTACCTCTGTTTTACAAGCTCCAACTTGTTTGAGAGCACCAACTCTCTGGTTTCTCTAGCACCCACTAGACGGAAGCACCAACTCCCTGAGTGTTCCATCACCAACTGGATGGAAGCACCAACTCCTTGAGTGTTCCATCACCAACTGGATGGAAGCACCAACTTCCAGTTAGACAGGCACCAACTTGTATAACAGAGAACAACTGTTCTCCCTTGCACTACCCTGACACCCTGGTTTTTTTGGCTGCAACCAGATGGAAGCTACAATTCCCTGTGTTCAAGCACCCACTTAAACTTCTGAGGACAACAGTCCTCCCTAGAACCTCCCTACCACCCTTATTACAAATAAATGATTGAATAACCAACAACATAGACAAATCAATGCTTACCACTTCTTCATTGTTCTGCAATTCTTCTCTGCTACACTATTCTTCTGCTCTGTTCATACTTGGTTTGACTTGCTGTCTATTTCTATATGTTCTATCTCTGTCCTTCTCATGCTTTTTGATATGTGCACATTCTACTCTCTTCACCTTTTCTCTTATGTTCAGCTTATGTTCCTTATCTCTGAGCTTTCTTCACACTGCACATACTGTAGTTTTACCTTTCTACAGTTTAACTCATTTTTTCAGTCAGAACAACCAACAACGCACAATCTCTGTGTTTTTATTTTATGCATCACAACGACGAAAGTTACACTTCGACTCTTCTTAGGCAAATAAAACGATTCAGCAACTGAAACGCCAACCCATCAAGAATCATGAATCAGTTTTGCTAACTGATTCATAATTGTTCAATTAACTGTGAGATGAAACAATAGCTCTCCGATCATATTCAAGTTCACCTGCACTGTTGGATTAAAATGATGGATCTTGTGCTTATTTCGCCATTTCAAAATTCGACATTTCCGCATTCCTCATGATGAGATAACTTGACACTCCATGTCGTGATCTCCGAAATGGAGTTTAGTTGTTAGCACCTTCCACAATTTTGCATTTCGTCATTTCGCGATTTCGCATGTCGCGAATTTCTGATGTGAGAATATCGACTCTCCAAGTCATGATCTCTGAAATGGATTTTAGTTGTTAGCACCTTCCACAATTTTGTATTTTGGCATTTCGCAATTTCGACACTCTTGATATGAGAGTTCTTGACAACTCCATCTCTCGGTCTGTCAATTTTTCGCACTTCGCAATTTTGGGCTTCCTGTCATGAGAGTCCTTGACATCTCCATCTCCTGGTATCCGAACCTCTAGTATGGAGTCTTTGACATTTCACAATTTCACATTTCGTGACTTCCGGTTTCACAACTTCGGTAATCCTGTGATGAAGAGTCTTGACTCTTGACTCCTCCAACTCTCGATATCCGAAATTCCGGTAGATGTGCCTATTTCGGGATTTTGGGGTTTTTCATTTCGTGACTTAGGAACTCTTATGTTGGAGAGTCTCGACTCTCGACTTCTCAATCTCTCGATAACCAAAACCTACACCAAAAGGTGTTTTTCACATTTCGGCACTTCGACATTTCGCATGTTGTGAATTTGAGAGGTTAGGGAACCCCGTTCCTTTGACTTTCCATTCAGTGAAATTATGATCTTTCACCACATGTCCTATAGACCCAATGGTCCAGATCTTATCGAAACTTCACGGGCCTTCATTGTGTCTGATCAAAAGTCCAGATCAATCCTTGATCCGACGGTTAGGAATATATCGCGAATTCACAAGTCTTCATTGTGCCTGATTCAGGATTTTGGCGTTTCGCATTTCGCAACTTCGGGACTCCTGTGGTGAAGTGTTTCTACACTTCCAACACCCGGTATCTGAAACTCTGATTTCCCGGTCTGTGAAACTCTAAAATGGAGTTATTTGACATGCTCTGACCTTTCGCATTTTGGGATTTTCTGCCATGCAATCATCGTTGCGTTGGTGGTCTTGCCACTTTCTCTTTTTCATCGTCATCGGGCTGAGCTTGCCATCAATGACAAACAAATACTCTGCCTTCTATCTGAAAACATGCCAACAATATCCCCCTTTGGCATTGATGGCAACCCATTAAAAAACATGCAACTATAACTATACCACTGTAGCATCCTTGAAATCCATACCTGTAGCATTCTTGAAATCCATACCACTGTAGCAACTGTATCCTTCTTGAAATTACCACACTTTCTCCCCCTTTGACATCAATGTCAAAGAAGAAACATGCTCCCCCTGAGCTGTTGGAGTACATACTCCCCCTGTCAACTATGAGCATCTTAGAAATACACCAGATATTCAATAAGTACTCCCCCTGACCAGGTGAACAGATTAGACACAAGAAATTATAACCCCCAACTTTTGATGAAGATATCCAAAAGGGGTTGTTGCTAATGGTTTAGTAAAGATATCAACAATCTGTTCTTTGGAAGGAATATGATTCAGCTGAACAATTCTGTTTGTAACTTGTTCTCTGAGAAAATGGTATTTTATTGGGATATGCTTAGTCTTGGAATGAAGAACAGGATTCTTGGAGACACTAATGGAACTGGTGTTATCACAGTGAATTGGAATGGGATCAGTGTATGTTACCTTCAAATCTACAAGAGTTTGTATCATCCATAAAATTTGTGTGCAGCAAGTAGCAGCAGCAATGTATTACGCCTCTGTAGTTGATAATGAAATGGATCCTTTCTTTTTACTAATCCATGCTACTAATGAGTCACCCAGAAAGAATGCTCCTCCACTAGTGTTTTTTCTCTCATCAACACAGTTTTCCCAATCTGCATCTGAATAAGTAGTTAACTGAAAATTTTGATTTATGGGATACCACAGACCATAAGTCATTGTTCCCTTCAGGTATTTAAATATCCTTGTGACAGCTACCAAGTGACTTTGTTTAGGAGATGACTGATAACAACCTACCATTCCAACAGCTTGCATTATATCAGGATGAGATGTTGTGATGTACAGAAGACTTCCTATCATAGAGCGATATGTCCTTTGATCAACATCAGGCGAGATATCATCTTTACTGAGGAATCCTCCATCTGAAATTTCCTCAACATCTCTTTCAAATATTTTTCTTGAGAGATAAATATTCCTACAGAACTCTGATTTACTTGTAAGCCAAGAAAATATGACAGTTCTCCTATCATGGACATCTCAAACTCTATTTGCATAGAGTTAGCAAACCACTGGACAGATGATTCATTATTACAACCAAAAATAATATCATCTACATAAACCAAAACAACTCGTAAATTATCACCTTTAGACTTAATGTAGAGATTGTTGTCAACAATACCTTTCTTGAACCCTTTGTCATGTAAGAATTTGTCCAGTCTATAATACCAAGCTCGTGGTGCTTGTTTTAGTCCATATAAGGCCTTCTTCAGCTTGCAAACATAATTAGGATTATCTGTCAATGAGAATCCTTCAGGTTGCTCCATATATAATTCTTCCTCTAGATCTCCATTAAGAAATGTTGACTTAACATCCATCTGA
>JASDQU010200981.1:2466-18088 GCA_032191745.1 Picea mariana | reverse complement strand
CAACACCACCGCACCCGCAACCATACAACATCAGGTGGCTTCGCCAGGGTTAAGATCTTTGTGTCATCCAACAGTGTCACATGTCCTACGACATCAATCCCTTCAAGGATGAGGTATTGTGTGATGTTTCCCCACTGGAAGTTTTTGATGTTATAATAGGCCAACAATATATGTCGATACATCATGTTATTTATGAGTCTCAACCCCATAGCGTCATTGTTACTTTGGGGGGTCAACTATACAGGATACCAGAAGTATTTCCAACTATTTTCCCACCAAAACAATGCCACAAATGAATCTCTCATATTGCAAATTTTATCATATTAACAATCTGATCATAAGGTGAACATAAGGACACTAAAACCACTACAGCCTTATCCCAATACCTTTCTATCCAGCAGAAGAAGATCGACAATATTGTAGAAGAGTACCAAGATGTTCTTGCTGCACCAACGGGGGTTCCTCCACACTTCCTAGTCAAACACAGTTATAACAGAACCCTTCATACACTTCATGTTTCATCTTCACCGATAGAGTACCCCCACACTCAGGTAGATCATGCACCTAGATTAATTGAACGACTCCAACCCCTCCAGCAATAGGTTCATGACAACCTTCAACAAGCTAAGCAAAACAACTTCTTCAGCAAGGCAAGCAATGCACCAAGCTTAAGATACAGCAGAAGTCTCCCCATCTCCCAAGGGAACTTGACACAATGGAGACCATTGTTTCCTAAGGGGGGAGGAATGATCCAGATGGATCTTGGTGGCCATCCACCTTTTCCACTGAATCACCATTTTGAACCTGTGGTTTTGATAAACCATGATATTCTCCCTTTTTATGGGGAATGGAATGTAATGTTATATTCATTTGTTAATTACAAACATCATGTAATGATTTCCTAGTGGTATTATGTACATGCCTACAACATTGTGTTAATGCACTATATCCCATAAGAACTCCACAGTTAAGCATGCTCGAGCTAGAGTAGTATTGGAATGGGTGACCTCTCGGGAAGTCTTAGTGCTTTACATGCCTATGGAATTTTATAAACTTAGTCTAATTTATCCCACATGCATCATGGGAATTGTTCTCTTCTCACTCTCTCATATATAATTGAGGTGAAGGAATCCCTTTAAGTGTGCAATGGAGTGTGATGTAATAGAAGTTGGTTTTCACTATATTTCTATGTTCTCTGCATTATCTTTGTGTATTTCCTTGTTATATATCAGTTATATTATTGTCTTCATGTCATTCTCAAAATAATCTGGATCAGGAGGACTGATCTAGGTGGATAATGGTGGCCACCACCTATTCCACAATAGTTTTTGGGCGTGGAAGCACCTAGCATGTAGTTGAAGGTAGATGATAGGTCATTCAAAATGTGTACTTCTTGGCTAGACCTTTATAATGGGCTACTGAGGGCCCCAAACGAAGATCGTATGCAAAATTTATGTTCCCAAGAAGTTGATGTATCAACTAACCACATTGGGGCCCACAAACCTTTTGGTGTTCCATCTTCTGGGGTTAGGTTTTTGCATGTTTAAGGTTTTCTTATTGATTCTTTATATTAAAAAAGATTTTTCGACCTCTTTGTAATCAACTTCTTGTGAATGAGTGTCGCTTACACATCTCTCTCTTCAAAAATAAACTATCACCACTCTATATAGCTTGTGTGCTTTGCATTTTACAGTCTTTTGTATTATAGACAGTGATTAATAGAATCTGAGTTTATTTGTATTACTATGTTTCTTGCAATGTCTATGTGTGTTTCCTTGTTATATATATACCTTCATGTCATTCTCAATATAATCCAGATCAATTATGTTGTTTGTGATTATGATATGTGAATTATGGTAAATAAAATTTCCTAAGCCAAAATTACAAAATTGTGTTCTTTAAATGTTTCTTAATTGAAATGAACTTTCCTTTTTAGGGAAATGGAAAGACTGATTTTAATTCATATACTTGGCACCTTAACAAAATCCAACGTAAAGGAAGGTAATTGGCAAAGATATATTTATGTGTTAGAATCATGTAGCAAAGCTACATAGCACCTGGGGTCTTTTCCACTAAGAATAGTCTATTTGAAAAGCATGTAAATGCTAGTTCTTATCGAAGCCAATGAATATCTAGATTTTGGCTGAACGATTAGGAACCAATAAATTACATGGTATTGCTATCCTTTGATCTGTTTTCAACCAATTCTTAGACTTGCATATTGTAATAAGCATAACAATGCAACTAATTATCTAAAACTTGAAACAATATATAGAGTTGTCTTTAATAATATGGTCTACCTAATTTATAGTAATAGTTCCCATTTTAGCTTAGAAATGTTCTGTAGTATATATTATATAATTAGGCCCTTGTAAGCTTTTTGGATCTAAAAAAACAAAGGTGTTTGTAACTAAACAAAGGGACACCATGGTCTCGGGTTTATAGAGTTAGGCTTTGGCTATATTTATATTGGATAAGTTGGGAAATTGTAATATTTAGTCTGAATATTTGAATGGCATAATTGAGGTAGTTGTTTAATAGATTTTTAAGTGTTGGATTTCTAGTTGAAAATCCAAGATTGAGTTGCATTTTTATAGAGTTTTTAATCTTGGAGATGGAATGTTTGGGAGTTAGAAATTGTTTTTTTTTGTTTATAATGAGATCAAATATAAAACACAGTTGAGGTAAAAGGATGTCTTTCTATTTTGAGGAACAAAATATATGTTTGAAACCTCCTCATTAATGTTCTTGATGACATTACTAGTTTGTGGGGATTTTTAAACCACTAAAAAGTTTAAACTAGCCTAGTTTCTGTATTTGTTTTTTAAAGTTTTATATTGTTGTTGAGTAACAAATTGAATTTTGTTTTTTTAAGCTTTATCTTCTGATTGAGTAACAAATTGAAATAAAATGTCAATTATGAAGGTAATTTAAGATATAGTCTTAGAAATGGTTTTCATTCACAATCTAAGTTGTCTAGTAACACAATATGTATTTCTAAGCATTGGAGTTCTATGATGCATATATAATATTGAATTGTATGTTTTGGAGTTTTGATGTTGGAGAGGAATTTTTGGGAGTCAAAAAGTTTTTTTTATTATTATAATAATCTAAATATAAAACACAATTGAGGTAAATAAATGCCTTTGTATTTTGAGGCACAATATGTTTGAAACCTCCTAACTAATATCCTTGATGCCACTGCTAGTTTGTGGAGATTTTAGTGCCTATAAAAAATTGTGTGTTAAATAGTAAATATGTTTTAGAAACTTAGGACATCTTGTTTTCTTCTATTGTCAAGATTTGAATAAAAAACAACGAGTGTGTAAAGCCCATTCGCCCCATCCCAACTTTTCTTGTCCCTTTTGCAAAATGACCAAAAATATGCTGATGTATATGGATGACTAAATTCCTTAACATTTCATAGGAGCATACCGTCCCAAGATGTAAAATTAGAATTAGATGTTGATTGTTATATTTCTCTTAACCTCAAGGGTATTTCTTTCTATAGTTATTTGGATACTTCTTTTTTCTTTTGTCTCTCTTAAATAAGAAAGTTTTATGGCCATGTGCATATCTATCTTGTGTTATTTTATTTCACTAAGATCGATGTCAACAAAGGTTGACACTAGGCAACTAGAGTCTTTATTTCAAGTCACTCCTATTTGATGGGAATTTTTATTATCAAGAATTTTTATGTAGTATGATGCACTTTCAACGCATTTGTTGGCCAGTGGTTATAAAGTTGGTAATTTTAGATATTTCAACCTACGTCTCTCTAGATTCTAGAAGTATATGGGAATGCTCAGTGCTAAAACTTGGGGAGCAAAACATCTTTTCACTTCACATTTCTAATGATGAGTATTTGTTTGAGTTTAAATGCTTATGCGTGGCTCAAACTGTATAAGTTCCCATTTTTACAATATTTTGTCAATCACAAGTATACAAAATTGCCTAAGGATTGCCTTTTGTATAGCTTCTCCTGGGATCACTATTTTCTATAGAAAAATAATTGAAATAGCATAACAAATCCTCTTAACTCCTAGCATCTTGTGATGCATATTTGAGAAAATGGAAGGCATATATAGCCTTGAATCAATGTACTTATGAGATTGTGTGATATAGTTATTTATTCATTGAGTAAGTATTAAATAAATCTGTTAATTTTTAGACTTGAATTTTAAATTATACTTTAATTGTATGTATCATTAATTTTAAAATTTAATGATGAAAATAATTATATTGACTTTGATTTGAATAGAATTATCCATTAAGTTTAATTCGTTGATTCAAATGGTAGGGACTAAGTTGCTTGTAGCCCTTATTTGATTCTTGGAGCTACAATTAATCCTCAAATGGTCTTATTTCGATCTATTTTTCATCGTTTTCAAGTTTTTCTATTGCATTTAGATTTTTTTGTGCTTTGTGTTCTCTTCCAAGTCCCTCTCTCTTTCATTCATTGATGTCATGACCCTATTTCACCAAGATTTTTTTTGTTCAACCAATCAATTCTCAATTATTAAATTAGGATAAAGAAAAATTTTCAACAAAGAACAACAATCAATAAAGAGAAGTCGAAATATAGAAAGATCACACTTTAGTAAATTTTCATCTTAGAAAATTTATGAAGTGTACTTGTTATTTTATTAAACATATCTTGTATATTGTACATATGAAGTTTCAAAATTGTGAAATTAATAAATATATGAAATTTCAAAATTTTATACACAATTTATCTTAAAAAAAACTCAATCAATATAAAACAATTACAACAATGTTGTAATTGTGTTTTACAATACAAGTAAATGGGTTTTCAAATTCCAATCCTTTTAAACATACATATAACAAGGGTTTCATGGAAGTGTAGTCCCTATCGGGTTGAATTGTGAATAAACGCATAGATATGGAGGCCCAAAGTAACTGTGGGCCATTGATATTGAAAGAGAGTGGGGACCGTTGATCCCCGTAGCATACCCTAAATTTGTCAATTCAACAATTCGAGAGATTTGGCATGAGGTAAGTTGATAACGACTAGAGCTCATCATTTGATTTCATCCTCACTTTTCACTAATCAACACTAAACAGATCTGAAACGACTTGTTGATGTTTTCCACCTAGAACACTCACATAGATGATATGTGGGATAAACAAAAGGGAAAGAATTAGGCCTTGATGGACCTCTACTATAGGAATAGAACCATCACATAGCACAACTTCTCAAGGCTTATGTTGTTCCTGAGATTGATTCTTACATAACTAAACAACGTTTGGTCTGTTTATATGACCGCCAAATGAGGATTGACTTGAAACCAATTTCACTCAAATTACGCTACTTTTGTGCCCAACTTTAGCATGTGGTTAACCTACCACACAATCGTAATCATAATAAATACAAGTTACTTTTACAGTGCCATATTCTTTGATTGGGATTTCCTCCCCCAATTTTATCGAATTTTTGTCAGCATATGCGACATGAAATTCCATATTCCTCAACATTTAATGTAATGGGTTCTTAATAATATGGGTTGCTCTACAATAACATAGTTTGAACTTCCAATTCTGATCTAAAAGTGTCGAAATGGAAGGGTTGACTAGGTGGGTTTTAATGGATTTAATGATTGTCCAGGTATTTTTCGTTGGCATGGCATGGACTGGCCAGATCAATCACAGAGTCTTTCGCTTCTAAGATGTAACTTTAAGTGAAATTTATGATAAGACAATACAGAGGCAGTATCTCATTAGCTGAGTCATAAATTTAATTTTAAGTGATGTAGAAATGATTGACAAAACTATTAAGATAAAGCAAGGTATGAATTACACTCATTTTCAGTAGTAGAAAAAATGAAGATGTACCCTTGACAGATGATTAAGAATGCAACAATTTACACAGATCAGAGGTCTTGTTTTTACTTACAGTAAGAACAGAGGAAAAATTGTAACTGAATGGACCTCTGATGTATTAATATCACAGTAGATGTATTACTAAATTGTAATTATTCAATCCCGAAGAACTACAGAAGGAAGCTAATATGAAGAGGAAATGGAAACACATTGAAAACACATAACTCAAATTAAAGGAGACTTAGAATATATGTCTTCTCTTGTATTAATATTCAAAAATTTCTCTCTTTTACATTCAGCCAAAAGAATATTGGAATATATCTAAGATCTATGTATTTATACAAAAATTGTCTTAGCTAGAAGTAGTTAGACTTTCCACAATATCTACTCTAAATATAGAATAAATCCAAATTGAAAAATATAACATAGATTTTGTTGAGTTATGGATTGATGTGTTGGCGCTTCATAAGCTCCTTTATTTGCTCCCAGATGTGCTTGCTTTCATCTCTTCATTGAACTTAGTACACATTTCCATCAATTCTATCACAAATATCGAAGGTTCAATGTTCTCGTTCAATTCGAAGGAAAATACCTTCTTGTGTACTAGTGGTAGCTTCTCCTAGATCTTCATTACTGCCTGGGTTGTAATTTGTTGTTGTAAATTAGGTTTTACCAAAAACTCATTGATCTTGAGCAAATCAATCTGGTTCATTTGTTGGATGACAGATTGTATACTTTCTTTATTCTTTCTGGAGCTTTCCTTATTCTTTTTTATGTCGATTTGCACGATTGTCTCAGAGATATCATTAGCTTTGAATTCAACCAATTATGTCTCTACAATAGACAAGGTATTCAGACAAGCATCCTT
Organism: Picea mariana; assembly: GCA_032191745.1. Classification (NCBI taxonomy): domain Eukaryota; kingdom Viridiplantae; phylum Streptophyta; class Pinopsida; order Pinales; family Pinaceae; genus Picea; species Picea mariana. Next base: position 11,379 of record JASDQU010200981.1, on the reverse strand, counting down.
TGCCTCTCTAGCAAGCTTCTTGATTTCTTCTAGGTTCGTCTCCCAAACTTTCGAGGCCATTTCACCTTTTACCTCTTCATATTGTGAAAAAGGGGCGAGACCAGGAATATTGGATTAATGCCTGCATACAATGAATTCCTTAAATTTGGATTTAGCCATACATGCATCATTTTATTTCTCGTAAATACTTTTCAGAGAATTATTTATTGCCTTAGAGTATTTATGAATAGTATCCATATTTTTATATAGATCCTGCTGGACAACTTCCAACTTTTCATTAATTTTATATGCTTGTTTTTTTAATGCAATATTATCTGTCTTTGTATTCTCCAGTCAAGCTATTCTGGTCTGCAACTATTGTATTGAACTTTCTCGTTGAGTAATCATGGAATTAATAGTCTGTAAATTCTCGACACTCACCTCCATTTTTTCCTATCGCTACTTCATCTGTTGTTGATAAGCCAACTTTATTTTCTCTATGTCATCATTCATTTTTCTCCTGATAATCTGTTATGTGCTTTGTATTTCATTCTGCAACCATTCAACCAAGAGATACTTTCTTGCAGTTTCTTTGTAAGATTACCCACTGACCATTGGTTGGCAGTGGAAAAGGCTCCTAGTGAATCCACAACCTCTTTGGAAAATTCAGGGTCATTTTGTTCATGTCCATCATATACTATTTATGTGTCTCTTGGTGGTCACTCCTTCCCTCTGCTGAGATTCTTTTCCGATGATAGCTTTTCTTTTCTTATTGAAAAATAAACTTTATGGGAACATCTCTTCAGGCAATATGGGATTGAGTTCATCTAGATGGATGAGTTTGAAACTAGGAACCTCAAAACTCATTCATAAAGGAGTTGTTGAGGGAATAGGGGAAATAAGTGCAGTAGACTTTTCTGGACTAGTGACACTGGGAGTAACAGTGGTAGGAACTCGTGATGAAGGGGGGAAATCATTACCATGTTTCATGAAGGCTTCAAGGGAATATAATAACTTCTGATCATTTAGGCCTAGCATTGATGCTTTTATCTCTTTAAATAATGCATCTGTATTCTTCAATACTTCTTCAGTTTTTTCCTTAGTGGAGCTACTTGGATGGGGTTCTATGGATCTAGTTTCATGTGAAGATGGAATGGGCTTTGACTCTCCTTGCAAAATCTTAGGAAAGTTTTTTCTTTTGTTCTTTTGAAAGCTGAGGAAACCATCGTGTTGGTATGGAGGCAAAGTATGAAATATGTTTTGGACTTATTCATAGGATCTAGCTCCTCAGAAAACATCTTCATAAGGGGAGTCTTCGTATAAATATCTTTTCATGTTGAACTGGGCCAAATGATTCTCTACCATCCTATGAGGATCATGTCTTTTGAATTCAATATCAATTAATTTGACATCTTCCAAGGCTACAGCCTCGACTTTTGTATGACCAAAATATAACAATGTAAACATGCCAACCTGTATGGGAAAAGTTGTCCATACCTTTTTTTTGAACCACTTTCAAGTCCTTGGTGATTCCTTCTGCCACTATTTGGTATTCCACTTCTCTGCAAACCAGCCTATCAGGCAAAAATTTTGGAAGGGCACGGGGAGAAATGAAGTAGCCGAACACTCTGATGTAAGAGAAGTTCTCTTCAATGTACCAATCTGCAATTGTTCCTAAGTTCCCCATAATTTGCTCTAAAATCTTGGGCGGAGGGTGACCATAGATAGCTACATGAATGGGTACCACTACATCATGACAAATCTCATAAAATAAATCTTTAGCACTTTCTTCCCATAGTTTGGAGTGGTAGAAATGTATACGCTTGGAACTAGTCAGGGTCCAGCTCCAGTTCATCAGGGGAAATGGAGTCATGAAGAAAATGGAATCCATGATGTAGGCTGACATGTAAAAAGGAGCATGTTTCCCTATTGATTTCAATGATTTTTACTTGACAACCTCCTTAGCTGAGTTATTCGACAACATTTTTGCCTAGTTGAAAGTATAGCCTTCGACCACTTCATTGATTATAGACACCCATTCAACTATGAAATGTGCAGGGTTTTTCCTTCCAAATAACCGGCAGAGCATCATGGCAATGTATAAAATGTGAGCATCTAAATATGTTGTGGAATATATACCATGAGCGTCAAATTTAAACTTGGTTGGATTTCCCCACCAGTTCTTGATTATGTCATGACTAGTTCTACCATATTGAGTGCATTCTCTCCTTTCAAAATCTAGAATAAATGCTACATTATACATGTATTTGGGTGTGGAAGAAAGTTTATACATTACTTGTATGTCCTTCGGTCGAAAGAAGCCAACGAAGGTGTTTTGGTAACTGATAATTCTTCTAGTTTGAATGTCAATGTTCTCTAGAGCCCAACTTATCATGTCATTGTAGGGTATAATCTTTGGTCGAGAAGCAATCCTGTGTAGTTGAGACTGAGCTACCAATCTGAGCTTGGTTGAGAATGAGTCGTCTTCTTCTTCCACTGAATCGTCCGAACATAGAAGAATCTCATATTCCAAGATATCATAGACCTGTTTCCAAGACTTGATGACGTTTGTAATTCGTGAAGTGGTGTCCGAGAGGATATCTATGTTTGGGTTGGAATCATTCGATGATGCATCTTAATTCTTCCCTGGTTTGTGTGGCACCATAATTCTCAGAGAAATGAAATTAACCTTACTCTGATAAGAGAATTTTGTAAGCTCTCCATTACTAAATGAAAAACTCTAATTGTAAATGGTAGAATGACTTGAGATTCGAAATGTGTTTATTCATAAAGTCTATCAATCTTCGTATTGATATACTGACAAGGTGATTATTAAAAATCTATGGAATTTATTAACTGGTGATTGTGCTATTTACCCAAATATTTAACTTTAGCTAGTTATAAATGTCATTAATACTTTGGCGTTTCGGCGTTCAGAGGTTTTGAATGTAAGATGACAGAAATCTCTGGAAGGAGGAATTGTCTAAGCAATCACTAACTAATCACTTTTATGTTTTAATTAATCATGCTTTAAAAATCCTTTAGCCTTAAGCACTTCAAAACTTCGGTATTCGGGGGTTTTGAATGACTGATGATAGAAATCCTCCAAAGGCGGAATTCCTGGAGTAAACATTTGAACCGTTGTAGGTATTTTGGGGCTTCAAAACCCTGGAGCTCCAAGAGTTCATTTGCTTAAATGTGCAGCTCGTACTTCGACACTTTGGCATTTGGGAGTTTTGGATGTAGCACAACAAAAATCTCCCGAAAGTCGAAATTTGCTGAGTGATTAGTTAATAGTTAATTATGATTAATTAAAATTTTTAAATGTTTTATTATCTTTTTGAAACATTTGTATTTGTTATGATATCAAATGCTTTGGCACTTTGATAGTTCGATGGTCCTGAACCCATTCTTTGTTTTATTTTCCGAAGGTCAATCTCCTAGAGTGATGTGGCATTGATGACGTCATTTTTAGTGACGTGTCAAGAAAGGATGGGTGACATGTTTCACTAGAAAATGTGAGAATAAGATGACACAAATGTTAAAAATAAGTGCCTCGTGCCAACCCAAGAAATAATTTAATGACACATGTCCTATAACTCATCCATAGACCCTTTTAAATATTATCACGAGGAAATGTCTTTGGGACTTCAGAGCTTCGTAGATTCAGGGTTTTTGTTGTTTAGATGCCTTGAAACTCCAAAAGTGAGAAGTCCCGAAGTGACCGTTGAAGGTTTTCTTTTAAAATTTGGGTAGCTTTATAATTCGGAGAACATGAGAGTCGCTTGATAAAATTTAATGCATCTCATCAACGGATGATATTGTAAGCACCTTACTAATACATAACAATCATGGATTTATTTAATTGAAAAGCAATTCCCTAAGTTTTTTTGGTGAAATTTTATTTTTAAGAGGTAAAAGCAAAATATTTTAAAATTTAAAAGTTAAAAATTATAAAGTGTTCTAACAGCTTCAAATATCTTACAAGATGAAGAATATATTCTAAGATTGGGCACTTGGGGTGTCATCCTTAGACATAGCAGTCAACTGTCCATTTAGGTCACAAAGAATCTTTTTTACAAGATGAGGTCCAAATGTAGAAATGGTGATGGAAGATGCTTTGGAAGACCCAAAGTCTAGCATAAAACTAACACTTATATGTGGCTTCAGATAAACAACTCCTTTGCATTCAGAGTTTCAAAATTGTGCGTCTTTTAAGAACAAACACGAACTTGCGAAGCTCCAAATAACTGAAGTGTCACATATCCGAATGCTCGAAGTGCCACATCACTTCGGGCTTGTACTGCTCTGGGAGTTTTCAATCTAGAACAGGCCGAAATCACCAAATGTCAAAGAGTCAAAGTCAAGAACTCCTGAGATACTTAATGATAAGATACATTAATCTTGGGTTAATTAGAAATAAACATGGTTAATGACTACAGGCCTGTACCACTCTAAGAGTTATACAAACTCTGCATGTACAAAATCCCGAAGCGCAAAGTGCCAGAGGCACGTGGTACTCATCCACGAAGGACACATGGAATCCATCAGTAAAGACATGTGACATCATGTGACACGAGGCCGCCACATCACTTCAGGCCCGTACTACTCCGAGAGTTATACAAGCTCCGCATTCTAAAACCCCCAAATCCCTAAGTGCCGAAGACATGTGGAATCAATCTGTCGTTGACACGTGGCATCCATCTGTCAGGACACATGGTTCTCATCTAGACCATGACACGTGGCACTCATTTCAAGAATATTTTGGGTTCATCATATGTACTATTTCAAGTGACACGTGTCACATATTATTTCCATGACACGTCATCCTTTTGACGTCAGGATGTTGCATCACTCTGGGAGAATGTCACTCCGGGAGTTTTCCATCCAAAACAAACACAGTTCTACCGAAGCCCTAAAGAGTCGGAGTCCCGAACTCCCGAATTAGTTAATGATAATATTATATTAATCACGGGTTAACAAGTAAATAGCATTGGTTAATGACTTCGAAAGTTCTGTCCTCCGGAGGATATGTATGATATGCGCTCTACAGCTCCCGAACTCCTGAACTCTGAAGTGACAAGAGAATGGCACGTCACTACAGGAGAAAGTCACTTTGGGAGATATTCATGCTCTGTGTTCAAAATCTTCTGAGCTCTAAGAAATTTGTTCAATCACTAAACATGGCTAGGGGAGTTCTAAAATTGGCAGGATGCTAAAACTTCAGCAGGGGCGCTAAAGTGGCAGGGTCGCCCAGATCTCACATTACAAATTGATTGATGGTTGACATTCATTTTGGAAAAAAAGGCATTGGAGCGTTAATCTCATAGAGCAATTCTAGCATTGAAACCATTTATTTTTTGAAAGTATTCTCATTCTAATTATACTGTGTGTTTTGCATAATCCATCTTTCTTTTATTTTCTTAATAACATTCTGTAATTGTTTCCTATTATGAGTAGTGCAGCAGATAGCTACTAAAAAGAACAAATATTCTCATCACTTGTAACTTGATATATTGTTGGATTCTGACTTGCCATGTTGGAAATTTCCCTTCCTACGTTGTAGGTTTTATCTCTTTAATCTATTTATGGAATTTATTTTTAATGATCTTTGTAATCTTCCAAGTGACTTTCATCCCAAGTAAGTAATATCCATTTCATTCTATTAGATAGACCATCTAGCTTGTTTGTATGTATATGTGTTAGGATAAATAAAGTTATATGTGGTGCCAAAAAAACCCATATAATTTTCTTTGAAAATGTGTTCAATGTCAAAGATTATTTGATCTTCTTGTGTGACCTCTGTGTTTGCTAGTTTTTTTTATATATCAACACACACCTAATATGATTGTTTATTTTCATGATTTTTCAACTCATTGAAGTTAATTTAAACCGTGTGATAACAAGGTGTTGAGATAGAGGAAGATTCCATTTTCCTGAAAGTTTTTTCCGTGAGTAGAAAGCCCACTTTGCAGAGTTTGATCTGCATTTTCGCTCCAAGAAGAGGAACTATCATATGACAATTCAGTATAGTACCAACTTAAATATTTGTAACATGTCTATCCAGTTGATTATTTTTGGCAATGATAAAAAAATTTGAAGGTTTTTATTTCTGCGGATATTCTTGCATATGTATTTACAAGTGTCATTGATGTTTGGAATTGGTAGTTAATTGTGGGTTAGAATTTTCACTTGTTTCCAAATCATCATTTTCTAGTCCAATATTTTATCCACATACTCGTTTTGTATTGTGTTTGTATCATTAAAAAGGGTGTGAGAAAATGCAAATATAAACTATAACTTGATTTTTGGTTGTAACTATGTATAGTTGATTTACAGGCCTTATTGATGTTTGGCTTTTGTAGATAACAGTCGGTTAGCACAATTTTGCATTCTTACTGTGATAATGCCTTAAAAAAACTAAAATAAGCAACAATTTTTTCCAATTCAATACTCACACAAAAGAATTTTATGATCCCATAATATTCACCTTTGTCGATTCGATAATAGGGAGGTAAATTTGGTAGATTGGGCTAACGGTCACTTCAGGGGTTGGGGTGCCTTTGGGGTACCTGTGAGAACAACTAATGCTTTGATGAAGATTTTTTTTTATTGCAACCTGTGAGAGTAATTGTGTTTTTGATACATTGTTTAATGCCTAGAATTATTATTTTAAGTATTAAACTTCTTGCAGTAGATTATTCATTGGATGGTTTGTTGTTTCCCTCTATTTTTACCTCTATTATGTCACTTGTCTGTCATTAGTGCTCCAGTAGCCAAGGAGAACCCTCATCCATATCATCTTTCCAATCTCACCATGCTCTTGTCTTGGTGAACCAACCCTCTAACTGAACAACAAATTGAAAAGAACAAGCATTCCAAACTTGCAGTGGCCTAGCTCTGCCCTTTAGCAGTCAAGTGCAGACTTTATGACCAACAATAAATATGAATTTCTTAAGAAATCTCTACACGATCTTCAATCAAATAATAGAGAAAGTGAGTCATACTTATAGTTTCCAGGTTGTGTTTTCATAGGAGAAGCATCGAAAAGCTACAGAGAAATTAGTGGAGGGTTGTTGAAATATATTTATTGTACTGTCAATTTGAATGTAAGTATAAAAATGATGAAATTGAATTTTAATTTTGTGTGGTTGATATCATATTTCCATTTGACTTCAGCTAGCATATATCTTTTTGTTTTCAAAATATTTCTGAAGAAGAATTTTGGTAATTTCATTAATCAAGTAAAACTGGTCAAATGAACTACATATTACATTTGTTCCACATAGCCTACATTAAAAGGAAATGAAGGTCTTGTATATTCTTTAAGATCATAGAAAAACTTCTAAGATCATGAATCTATTATCCAGACATAATCCAAAAACCAGGTCCATGAGAACCTTGAACTACAATACCAAAGCACATGATCAAAAGTCTGCCAAACACAACACAGGAAAAAATCAACAAAGATTGGGCATTGTATCCCATCTATAACCAAATTCCCAAATGGGCACCAAGAACTTCGTCGATTACTATATTACTATGAACCAAGATCATTATGAACATTTTTTTCTGATATTACTATGAACCAAGATCACGTTGACTTAACAATGTTCTAACATTACTAGTTCTGGAAAAAAGTGTCAGCATTTAACTTAATGGAGTTTGAACAATGCCAAATTATCAATATTATTGAAAAATCCTAATGGTTATATTCATAGGAGCAAGCCATTTTGACGGCTCAAAGGATGAACCTGATTTATTCACAATTGGGTACTTTGTATGAGGCCTTTCCTCATGCTTCTCATTCCTAGACTCAACAATCTTATGCACTTCCAGATCACTTTGTCATGGTACTACAAAACTTTATTCATATCTTGATTAGGTAGCATGGATAGAGACAAATCAAATTGTTTCGTTTCTTGTCAATGCATGATATGAATTTTTTTTTTGGTTCATTCGATATGTAGTATGACATTACCCTCATCTAAGGTAAATTTGGTATGGACACGAAAGTTACGTAGCATGTAGACAGTGCTTGCCTTTTTCTATAGGTATATTTCATATGGAAATTATGTCAACCCAGGAAGCATATCTTGTAATACAGGTTGTCTAACTGTCCAATGTACAATTGTTTTGTTGAGGGTTTGAATGACAGCGTTGAGGCAATGTCCATATATGTAAGGGAATTTTGTATCGCTTCGTAGACAATCAATTGTGCCATCATTTATGAACGCAGAGGAAGAAGCAAGAGAATTTCATTTAGCACATACAAGATCAAAGGGGGTCGAGTAGGCATTTTCTGCAACCAAAACACCCTCAACCTGAGCACATGAGCATAGTAGTTAATATATTGAACAATATAATATATATGTGTACAACAAAAAAGCTGCACAAAATTGTTTAAGGAAATTTTTTGTGCAAATTGTGGGTGGAAATGTATATGTATACGTACAACAGTTGTGGAGCTAGCTAGTTTCTTGAGATCCTGTACTATGTTTGTCTACAGTTATGTTACAAATTTTGTTTGGGTTGTGTGAAAGATCCTTTCTTTAACATCTATTTTCTTCGTTATATTTTTGAAGAGCATAATTGGAAATTTCCCTTTATGCAATTGTTGTTCCATTTAGGAAAATAAATTTGCATAGGTGTCAAACAATTGTAGTTGCACCATGGAACAATTTAATAGTTGTGTAAGATGACTGAGCTATATGAGCATGTGAAACAAAAGGACAAAAATGGGTATGGAAAATGGTACCATTGCCTTGTCGTTGTCCGAGTTTCCATATTTTATATGGAGAATGTGTTGCAAGACAAATTTTCTTGCGAATGTGACAACTACACCAATGGTTCTGATTGGGTAAATATCCTTACTCTCTGCAAATTGGCCTATTGTTGTGTCCGGTACAAAATGATATTATGAGGAAACCTTGG
>JASDQU010200980.1:0-19222 GCA_032191745.1 Picea mariana | reverse complement strand
TGGAATGATCAAGTGGAATGATAATATAAGTCTAAATATAGGTGATGAAGGGTATAACCATGGCAAAAAATATGGGCAAAAAGGGTACAATATATGGTCCTAACAGACAACTCATATCCTTGCTGACGTGGTCTCCCATATGCCATTTGTTGACGTGGTCTACCACATGTTCTTACTGATGTGGTCTGCCATATGTCCTTCCTGGCATAGATCTCCCACATGTCCATGCTAATGTGGTATGCCACATGTCCTCTTGGATTGGACGGTTGAGGCTTACTTTGGGTCTTTACCCAGAGTCCACAGGATTACACCACTTCTTTTCTAGATCAAATGACCCAGATTTACTTTGGATGATCTGACGCTTGAGATATTTTTCGAACAATCCAACGATTGAGGATGTATTTCATCTCTCTATGTCTCTAGACTTCGGGGATTTCAAATCTAAAACTGAGAAACTCTCGAAGTGATTTGCTCCGGAGTTGTGGATCGTGTGCCACCTATTGATCTTGACGATGGACGATCTTTTCTTACTTCGAAACTTCAGGACTTTGAAAAGTATACTCTTCTACGCTCATCCAAAGGCTTAAACTTCATGCATTTATCTCTGGATATAATGATTGGTGATCCTTCACGCTCAAATCCAATGAATGAGATCTGTTCTCCTCTTCTGCGCACTCCTCCTGTCTGGACACTGATCTGACGACCACTGTCGCTCCCCCTCTTGAGCTTACGATTTCTTCTGACTTAGAATATTTTCTAAATATTAAAAGGTGTTGGCACAAGGGTAGACCCAGGGTTCAATGCTTCAATAGTGCACCAAAAAAACCCTAACTACCATCCCTTTTGGCAACACCTGCAAAGCAAATGAAGTCTCACCCAAGGTAGAGGCAGGGGTGGTTGCAGGACTCAAATGTCTACAACCTAGCTGGGACAAAAATTTGTAATTATACCACTTAACAAAGAACTTAGCAGTTAACATTCATCAGTGATTAACCCTTATTCACATCGAAGATCCAAACCCTAATGACAGAACAACGTAGTATTCTACTAGATCTAACACATCTAAGCACTTAGCATATGAAAAAAGATCAGATCTAACATTCAGTCACCTTACCAAGCACTAAGATATTATACCAGATGCATCATACATAAAGATATTGGCACTAAGCATAAATCACATCACTAACATACAACCATAATGAAAAAATAAACCATAACACAGGATATACGTGGTTCAACCCAGTGTGGGGCTACGTCCACCAACTCTTCGTCTTATTTATTATCTTTTGTCAATATCCTTACATGCACAACGCCTCAGAACCCACTCTACATAGGACAGGAGATCTGCGCACACCTCGCCAGATCCTCCTTCCCCGAGCTAGGTTTAAGCACAAATCCTTCTTACTGTCTATACACAAGCTTCTTACAATCACTTGCACTTAGCTCTGCAAGTTCTTAACACATAGCATGCACAAAGCATCCCCAACTATTCACACTTAGAACATTGGCCTCATTACCCTTAGCATCGTTTACTTACATCCCCTAGTTATCTATTTATACATTTAAAAATGGGCCCAAACATGGGTAAACCTATGGGTTGACATCCCATACCCGTTACATAAACCCTAATCCCAAAAACTTCCCTAAAAAAATTTTGAGATCCCACGATCTCTGCTTTGACTTGCGCTCCACCTTCAACCATCCTGTCAAAGTCCCAAAAGAGGTCAAACATGACCAAGGTTCTCCAAAACTTGGTCAAGGGCCAATAGGCCCCCAACTCTCCTGTGACTCGTCCCGAGTCACTCTGGTCTGGGTAACTCTACCTCAAAAGCCTTGATCTTGGCTCGAGTTGCTTCAACCTGTTGTTGCACCAATGCCTCCTAGTCGGTGAACTCTTGAATCACTTCCTCATTCACAGGTCCCTCTAAGCGTTGTTCTATCGAAGTGACTACTTGTTCTAGCTCTTCTCCTTGGCCTTCAATCTCCGCAAAAAGTAGTCAAGCCGCAATCCTAGACTTGTTGGAGCTTCTGGGTCACTTCCATGACTTTTCTTTGTATGGAATGGACCTATTTTTGAGCCGTGCGTTGTTCTTGGGATCTTTTGATCCTCTCAACTACTAACAGGAGTTTCAATTGTGCTTGTATTGTTGTTTCTTGTTGCTTTGCTTCCTGGAGCTACGACTCCAGTGTCTTCAGTTTAGGGTCCTCAGTAAGCCGCTCATAAGATTGTGCACTGCGACTGCTTAGCTATTTACATTCCACGTCTAATGCTTTGATCCTTTCAACTACACTTCAGGAAATTTCTTCTCTCTGGTCTTGTACTTTCTGCAGAGTGCTTGGCACTATTTGCATCTCTAGTTCTACGACCCTATGTTGAAGTTGTTGGATGGCTTCAGCAAGCTTCATGACTTGATTCACTATCGGGTCTTATTCCATCTAATCCAATCCTATCACAGAGCGAAGTGCTCTATTGACTTCTTATTTAACTCTGACCTACTACGCGAGCAGTTGTTCTTTCTCTTGTTGGATTTGCACTTTATTTTCTTCAAACTTGGTTTCGAGGTCGTCCTTCTCCTACTATGAAAATTGACATTGCTCTATGATTTCCTCTTGTGCTTGCTTCAGGGCCACTGTGGCATGTTCTTTTTCTTCTTGCACTCGACGAAGGTGAGCTTCGGTCACATCAGCTATTCTACGGAGTTGGGTAGGCTCATCTCCCAACTCTGGTTCTTCTGGTGGTGGGGGCGCATTGGGCACTACACGGCTAGAGTGAAGGGCTTTTTGTAATCCTCTCAACTCTGTCTCAATTATATCATACATGGCTTCTTGGTTGGCTTCAATTCTCTGCAAAATATCTTCTGAGGCATATGATACAGCTACGATAATGAATTTGAAGTCATCTACCATGAGTATAGTCTACAGCTTCAGCTTACTTGCTTTGGACTTCTTTCATGATGTAGGTTTCGTGGGGGGGAAATTTATTTTCTTGGATATATCTACCTCTTCAAGGGGGTTCCTAGGTGTTGTTACTTCTCCTTTCTTCTACTTGTCTTCTTCCCCTTCTTTCTCTTCTTTGTCCACTTCATCGTCTCCTTCTCCGCTAGGTGAATCTGATGTAGTCTCTTCTGATGTGTTGTGTATTTCATGTAAAACTTCCTTCTTTTTCTTCCTGCTATTGTTGGGTGCATCATACTATTTGCGAGTAACCACCAGACTTCCAATGAGGTTGGGATCGGACAGTGCTTCCTGGTCAACTGGTATAAGGAACTCTGCGGGCCATTCCTTAGTGATTTCTTCTAGGTCCTCCTCTGTGAGCTTGTAGTAGGACTGAAGCTCTTCTTTACTTTCTTCTATGCGCGCGGTAATAGAAATAAAATGCCTATCTATGCGGAACTTCATAAGGGGTCTGAACCTGTCCAGGGTATTCCACATCATACAATGGAAAGACTCAATATCCCTCTTCAGTTGCAGCTAATAGGTATGGAATACTGCATTCGACTGCCATTGTTTCTCCATATCACTCGAATACCAAAGTCTGGTGAACTTTGTAGCTAGTGGCTCGAATGGCTCAATGTCAGGGAAGGTCGCACCTTCCGGCATATCCCAAGCATTGAATGTGATGAGGATCAACATCGAGCTAAAATGGAACTCTTAGCCCTGATCCTGAGCTTAGTGACAATCCAGTTCTAACTGATTGACTAGGTAACTGGCCCAGTTCATCTGTAGTCCTTCCACGCATTTTCCTATGAGGTAAACGACAAACCCTATGTTGTCCCTTAACCAATTTTTGGAGATCATTGGTCAGGTTTGACCTATTTTGGGACTTCGACAGGCTTTCGAAGGTGGAGCACAAGTTGAATCGGAGATCGCAGATCTCGACCCCTTTTTAGGGATTTTTGGGTTTTATGCTTATGTAATGGGTATGGGGATGTTGGCCCATGGGTTTACCCATGTTTAGGCCCATTTTGTAATGTATAAATAGAAATATAGGTTATGTAAGTAGGTGCGCAAGGGTGTGATGCTAGGTGCGAAGGGAAAGTGAAGGCCAATGTGCTATGTGCAAGTGATAGTTGTACATGCTTTGTACATACTATGTGAGACTTGCAAGGCTAAGTGCAAGTGATTGTAAGAGATTGTGTAAAGGATTTGTGTTGTAACCTAGCTCAGGGAAAGAGGATCTGGAAAGGTGCATGTATATCTCATGTCCTATGTGGATTAGGACCTTATGGCTTTGTGCATGTAGATGATTGACAGAAGATAATAAAGAAGACGAAGAGTTGGTGGACGTAGCCCCGGGCTGGGGGTGAACCACGTATATCCTATGTTATGGTTGCTTTGTGAATTATGGCTGTTTTATGGTTCATATGATTAATGCTTAGTACAATGATGTATGCTCAGATGAATATGATAGCTTAGTGCTTGGTGATGTCAATAAGATGCTAGATCTTATCTATGTTAATGTGCTTAGTGCTTGAATGTGTTGAATCTTGTTGAATATTGCGTTGTGTTGTAATTAGGGTTTATCTAGGCTATAGAAAAAGGCTAAGTACTAATGAATGACAAATGCTAAGTGCTTTGTTAGAGTATTGTAATCATAGATCTGTGTCCTAGCTAAGGTTGCAGAAACTTGAGTCCTACAACCACCCCTGCCTCTACCTCAGGTGAGACTTCATCTGCTTCGCAGGTATTGTCGAAAGGGCCAGTAGTTAGGGTTTTGTTGGTGCGTTGTTGAAGCGTTGAACCCTGGGTCTGCCCCTGTGCCAACAAATGGTTCTGTTTCCAGGACCTGAAACTGCGATTGTTGGGAACTGAGGAAAAGAAAGAAATCTTTGTGCATATATTTGTTGCTTTAGTGTGCAGTATTCTACTTGAATTATGAAGCTCTGTGCTAAGAAAGGAGGCAGATCTGAAGAAAAGAGGTAAGATCTGAAATCTTTGTGCTCTGATAAAGGTAAAGAGAAAATTTCTTGATTAAATAGGTAAGATCTGAAAGCTTTGTACTGTGTTAAAGGTAAGATAAGTGGAAATTTTTGTTTCAAAAGTATGGATCTATGTATGTTTGATAAATTTTGTCCTAGTCTGAAAACTAGGACACAACTAGAAGAAAGAAGGTTTGATATGAGTAGATCTGATAGAAATAATGAAAGATATGTTATTCATATGCATAGAAATAATGTTTAGACTAACAAATGGATGCAGGATCCTAGGAAGAATTTTCTGCAGGTTAGCTACCACGATCCTAGTGCGTAGTACAAGAAAGGCTGGGGATCATTGAAGAGGAAGAGAGGATTAACCCTTTGTTATAGCTGCAGAAGGTTGGGCCATCTTGCTAAGGATTTCCCTGATAAATGACCTAGTTGTCTTTGTTGTAAAGCTATGGACCATGAAGTTCTAGATTTCCCTAGAATGATTGCTAAGGTTGAAAGAATGAATATGAGACAAGAAAACCATGATAAAGGCCAAGAAACTGAGACCATGGTAGAATCCCACAAAGAATCATAGATTGTATTACTACAAATGAAAGAAACCCTGAATGACCATAGAGATATCAACTTATCAGATATCTTCAAAGAGAAAGAGTGCATAGAAACAAGAATAGGAGACTTCGACATAGACTGTGTTCTGGATGAGGAAACATAGGTGAATATTATGACAGAAAGAACTTGGGAAATTTTAGGAAAGCCTACTATGATTCCTTCATTGGGAGGAATAGGATTATTTAGAGGAAAGTTGATAACCCTATGTGGAAGACTTACCCAGACATCTATGAGTGCTCATGGCACTTCGACAGAAGAAGAATTTGAGGTTGTTAAATTTATTGAGATTAGTGCCAGATTTGTTATCTTACTAGGAAAACCCTAGATTGAGAAAGATCAGATCCGAAGAAAACAAGAACAGGAAGCTCTAGAACAGAAAAAACAAGAACTAAGAGACTTCATGGCTAAGAAAATAGCACACTTACTAGAAGAATAAGAAAACCAGTCAAAGCTACTGAGGACCAAAAATTTGGATGTAGAAGTTGAAAAAACACATGTCAGTACAAGAGAGTAGAGCACATGCCCCAGACAGAGAACAAGTATTGGCCTTGAACCCTAGGAAATACCATCAACAGCGTGAATTTACTATGCCAAGAGGAGATAAGAATCAGAATGGGAAGAGGAAACCAGTAACGCAGATCACGAGGAAGAAGGCTAGAAAGCTCAGCAAGAAGAAAGAAAAGTTGGAGAAATTACAGGAAGTTCTAGAGAAGACTTCACAGAAGGAAGGTCTCTAGAATTCGAACTCTTCCAGAATATCAGAGCAACTCAGATTGGCACTTCTCCATGGCAGAGCGATATGACCATTGGAGGCATTATAACCATTAGATTGACGTTCCCGAACGGTTAGAACAGTAGTTATGATCAGCAATCTCACCATCGGACCATTGGGACCGCGCCATAATGGACAGAACTGCATTGATGAAGGATTCTTGTCCATTGGAAGGATCTGTTACATCATTGTCTACTTATCCCTTCGACTTTTGCGTCGAGCACACTTTCGCGAATTGTATCCAAGCCAACAAGAAAACTCATTGTTACTATGTTGTGCTTATTGAGACCTTGCCATCTATTCTATTGCATTGAGAAATTGTTCATCAACCTGAGATACCTGATCTCGAGCATGCATGTTGGATGAGCTCAGCACTATGGAAAAGTCAATAGAGGAAATTTTAATCGATCTAATGGAAGAGATAGTGATGTCCATAGGATTTCAAGCCTCATCGACATGAGGAGTGCAAGCCTCCCCGTCAACTGCTCACGGATCCGGACCATCCCGAGATGGAGATGAGAAAAGAACCAAGCATCAAGATGAATTGGAAAACGCAAAGTTAATCCCTTCTATCCTGTGTGACTACATCCTGCCTCTAAACGGTGTGGTGAATTGTGACAGTGTCCCCTGGGACTTCGACTACACCTTGGTTACTGCATACCTCCTGAAGGGGATATGCACAGGCAAGCCTCAACCGGATAAGATCATGAAACTAAAGATCAGCGAATTTAACCTAGGGGATCTCAAGAACTTCGACATGCTCACCCCTCATAGGTATTTGACTAGGACGAAGGGGAAGAATTCGAGGATAATCCCCCAACCATGGATTATGGACCTTGTGCAGTCCACCATCCTGAAAGTAATGAAAATACCCCATTTTGGAAGGCACCAAGAGGTTAACGTGTGCATTAAGATCTTGCAGTCAAGATTCCATGGCAGTTATTTTTTGCTAGAGAGACGCATCATCATCGATCTGGTGATGATCCATCGGATCACCGGATTGAGCATGCAGGGACCCGACCCGCAAGACTTTTACCCAAGGAATGTTGCAGACCACGCCCTAGCGCAGAAGATTAAAGATACATACGAAGATGTGGAAAAGGGGAAACGAGGATACAAGGTAGCCTCCATCCATAATGGTGCATTGCGCCTTACTTTCCAGATGATTGTTGGTAAGCTAGTCCGGAAGAACATACCCACACAGGTCATAGGGTTTGTTGTTCACTTCGCAGGAAAATGCGGGGAGGGGCTATATATGAATTGGGAAAAGTACTTAGTGAACCAGTTAGACCAAGACTGTTACAAAGCTCAGTATTAGGGATATGAGTTCCATTTTAGTTGGATTTTTATTCTCATCGCGTTCATAGCTTGGGAGATGTCGGAAGGTGCGACCTTCCTAGAACTAGATCCATATGAGCCCTTAACCATGAAGTTCACTTCACTCTGGTATTCAAGAGATATGGGAAAACAATGGCAATCAAACGTGGTGTTCCACACCTACTACCTACAGTTAAAAAGGGTTATTGAAGTTGTCCCTCGTATAACACCAAACACCCTGCACAGGTTCAAGCCATTTGTGAAGTTCCACGCAGATAGACATTTTATCTACATCACTGCGTGTGGAGATGAAAACAAAGAAGTACTACATAGTTATTATAAACTCATAGAGGAGGACCTAGAAGAAATAACTAAGTGGTGGCCTACAAAGCTTCTTATCCATGTTGACCATGCAGAACTATCTAATCCTGAACTAATCAAAATCCCGGTGATCACTCGTGAAGGGCATGATACACCTAGAACTAGCAGAAGGAAGAAGATAGTAGAAGTCCAGCAGTTGAGCAGTGCATCAAAAGAAACTGCTTCAGAGTCACCTGGAGGAGGAGGTGATGACAAAGTAGACAAGGAAGAGAACAATGGAAAATAATATCCCCCACACCGCCACATAATCCCCCTGATGATGCAGAGCCATCTCACAAAAGAAAGGTTTCTCCCATGAAACCCACATCGCGAAAGAAGTCAAAAGCTAGTAATACCAAGCTGTAGACTATGCTAATGTTTGATGACTTCGACTTCATCATCGCAGTTGTATCAGACACTTCGGGAGATTTGTTGTAGAGAAATGAAGCTAAACAAGAGAACATGTATGGAAAAATTGAAGCAGAACTGTGAGGGGTACAGCAGGCCCTTCACTCCAGCCGTGAAGTTTCCACTGTTCACCCTCCATCAAAAGAAACAGAGTTCGGAGATGAGCCTACCCAACTCCGCAGACTAACCGATTCGACCAAATCTCACCTTCATCACACATAGGAAGAAACAGAACAGGCCACAATGGCCCTGAAGCAAGAAAAAGAGGAAGTAATAAAGCAACGCAGGGTTGTGTAGCAAGAGAAGGCTACCCTTCAAGCAAAGTTTGAAGAGGAAAAGGCACAGATCCAGCAAGAGAAAGAACAGTTGCTCACGAAGCAGGTTGGAGTAAAATAAGTAGTCAGCAGAGCACTTCGCTCTGTGACGGGCTTAGAGAAAAAGGAGGAAGACCTAGTGGAGCATCAAGTAGCACAGCTTGTTCAAGCCATCCAACAGCTTCAACAAAGAATAGAAGATCTAGAGCTACAAACAGAACCAAGTAATCTGCAGGATGTGCGACACCAAAGAGAAGCCACTTCCTAGAGCGCAGTTGAGAGGATTAGAGGATTAGCTTTGGAATGTCAAAATCTTAGCAGTAGAAGTGCACAGACTTATGAGCGACTTATTGAGGACCTCGAACTGAAGACACTGGAGTCACAGCTCCGGGAGGTAAAGCAGCAAGCAGTGACGGTACAGGAACAGTTGAAGTTCTTGTCAATAGTTGAGATTATGAAATAATCCTAGGAAAAATGCATTGTTCAATAGCACGTCCATGCCATACAGAGCAAAGTCATGAAAGTGAATCAGAGGCTCCAGCCAGTCCAGGATGTAGCTTGTCAATTGTTTGAAGAGATTGAAGGACGAGGAGCAGAGCTGGAACAAGTAGTCACTTCAATCGAATAGTGATTAGAGGGACCTATGAACGAGGCAGTTCTTTAGGAGTTCTCCAAGAAGGAGGCCCTGGTGAAGCAGCAGGTTGAAGCAGCTCAAGCCAGGCTCAAGGATTTTGATGTAGAGCTAACCAGATCAGAGTGACTCAGGATGAGTCACAGGTGATTGTTGGGGACCTGTTGTCCCTTGACCAAATTTTGGAGATACTTGGTCAAGTTTGACCTATTTTGGGACTTCAACAGACTTTCGAAGGCAGAGCACAAGTTGAAGTGGAGATCGCAGGATATCAGCCCCTTTTTAGGGATTTTTGGGTTTTGGGCTTATGTAACGGGTATGGGGATTTATGCCCATCGGTTTACCCATGTTTAGGCCCATTCTGTAATGTATAAATAGAAATATAAGCGATGTAAGTAGGTACGCAAGGGTGTGATGCTAGGTTCTAAGGGAAAGTGAAGGCCAATGTGCTATGTGCAAGTGATAGTTGTACATGCTTTGTGCATACTATGTGAGACTGGCAAGGCTAAGTGCAAGTGACTGTAAGAGATTGTGTAATGGATTTGTGTTGTAACCAAGCTCAGGAAAGGAGGATCTGGTGAAGTGCACACCGATATCATGTCATATGCGGAGTAGGACCTTATGGCTCTGTGCATGTAGATGATTGACAGAAGATAATAAAGAAGACAAAGAGTTGGTGGACGTAGCCCTGGGCTGGGGTTGAACCACGTATATCCTATGTTATGGTTTCTTTGTGCATTATGGTTGTTTTATGGTTCATATGATTAACGCTTAGTACAATGATGTATTCTTAGATGAATATGATATCTTAGTGCTTAGTGATGTGAATAAGATGCTAGATCTGATCTATGTTAATGTGCTTAGTTCTTGAATGTGTTGAATCTTGTTGAATACTACGTTGCGTTGTAATTAGGGTTTATCTGCGCCGTAGACAAAGGCTAAGTACTAATGAAGGACAATTGTTAAGTGCTTTGTTAGAGTATTGTAATCATAGATCTGTGTCCCATCTAAGGTTGCAGACACTGGAGTCCTGCAACCACCCCTACCTCTACCTCGGGTGAGAATTCATCTGCTTCGTAGGTGTTGCCGAAAGGGTCGGTAGTTAGGTTTTTGTTGGTGCATTATTGAAGTGTTGAACCCTAGGTCTGCTCCTATTCCAACACCCTGTGACCTACGTGGGTCTGTTCTTTCTTACTAGCTTACTAGCAATCAACTGGAAAGCAAGGCGCACTGCACCATTCTGAATGGAGGCTACCTTGTAGCCTCGCATGCCTTTCTCTACATCGTCATAGGTGTCTTCAATCTTTTGTGCCAGGATGTGGTCTGTAGCCTTCCCTGGATAAAATTCTTGCGGGTTTGGTCCCTGCATTCTTAATCCAGTGACCCTATGGACCAGTGTTGAATTGACGGTGATGCGTCTATCCAACCATAGATACCTACCATGGAAGCACGACAGCAGGCGCTTAATGCATGCATTAACCTCCCAGTTCCTTCCAAAATGTGGTATCTTCATCACGTTCAAGACAGTGGAGCTCACGATGTCCATAGTCCATGGCTAGGGGATGATCTTCGACTTCTTCTCCTTGGTCTTGGTCAAATATTTGTGATTTGAGAGGATGACATAGCTCTTGCGGTCTCCTACGTTATAGTCACTAATGTTCAAGTTTGGAATCATCTCCAATTGCGATCTGACTTCTTGTATTCCCTTCGAAAGGTACACAGTGATGACTGTGTATTCAAAGTCCCTCGGGACACTATCACAACTCACCACACCAGCCAGGGGTGGGATGTAGTTGGGTAGGATGGATGGAATCAACTTTTCATTCACCAAGTCATCATGATGATTCGTTCTTTTCTTGGTTCCAACTCGGTATGGTCCAGATCCACGAGCAGTCGACGGGGAGGCTTGGATGCCTGTGGAAATCACCTTCTCGGCCATGAGGTTTAATAGAATCTCTTTGATGGATTTTTATACTGCATTAATTTCGTCTGACATGCACACTCGAGATCCGATATCTGAGGTCGATGAACAATACTCAATGTAACAGCGAGGTCTCACTGATCCCTATGCAAAATCAACTAGTTCTCTGTGGGCTCGAATAATCACAATTGGCAAAATTGTTCTGGGTGCAACGCTCGATGGGATAAATATATATCACCATAACGGTTTCTTTCAATGGGTCGCAAAGCCTTATTCAATATAATGCCATCCGTTATGGTGCAGTCCCAACGGTCCAATGGCGAACTTTCGGGCCATAATTGCTTTCCTAACCATTCAGGAGCATCGATCGAGAGGTCATAATGCCTCCTATGGTCATATTTCTCTGCCATGGCAAAGTGTCAATCTGTGTTGTACTGATATTCTGGCGAAGTTCAAATTCTGGAAACCTTCCTTCTACGAAGTTCTTTCTGGAGCTTCTTGCAATTTTTCTAACTTTTCCTTCTTCTTACTAAGATTTCTAGCCTTCTTTCCTATGATCTGAATTACTAGTTTCCTCTTTTCATTATCATTCTTATCTCCTCTTGGCATGATAACTCCTCACTGTGGAGGGTCTTTCATAGGGTTCAAAGGTAATACTTCTTCTCTTTCTGGGGTTGGTGCTCTACTCTTTTGTACAGATAGGTGTCTCCCATCTTCATGTGTCCTTTCAACTTCGATATTCATATCTTTGGTCTTTAGTAGCTTCAACCGGTTCTCTTGTTCTTCCAGTAAGTTTGTTATTCTCTTAGCCATGAAATCTCTTAGTTCTTATTTTTTTTGTTCTAGATCCTCCTCTTCTTGTTTCCTTCGTATCTGATCTTTCTCAATCCAGGTTTTTCCTAGCAAGATATCAAACGGGGTGTTATTCTCAAAAAACTTAACGATCTCAAATTCTTCTTCTGTCAAAGTGCCATGAGAACTCATAGATGTCTGGGTAAGTATTCCACATTGGGTTATCATATTTCTTCTAAATAATCCTATTCCTCCTAATGAAGGAACCATAACAGGCTTTCCCAAAATTTCCCAAATTCTTTTTGTCATGATATTCACCTATGTTTCCTCATCCAGGACACAGTCTATGTCAAAATATTCTATTCTTGTTTCTATGTACTCTTTCTCTTTTAAGACCTCTGATAAGTTGATATTTATGTGTTCATTCAAGTTTTATTTCATCTATAGTAATACAGTCTCTGATTCTTTCTGGGGTTCTATCATATCCTTAGTTTCTTAGCCTATCTCATATTTTTCTTGTTTCATATTCATATTTTCAAATTTAGCAATCATTCTAGGACAATCCAAAACTTCATGGTCCATAGCTTTACAGCAAAGACAACTAGGTCTTCTACCAGGGAATTCCTTAGAAATATTTCCCTGTCTTCTACAACTGTAACAAAGGGTTAATCATCTCTTTCTCTTAAATGATCCCCAACCTTTCATGTACTGTGCACTGGGATCATAGTAACTAACCTGCAAAAATTTATTTCTAGGATCCTGCATCCATTTGTTAGTCCAAGCATTCTTTCTATGCATAGGGATAGCATACCTTTCATTATTTCTATTAGATCTATTCATATAAAATCTTCTTTCTTCTAATTGTGCCCTAGTTTTCAGATTAGGACAAAACTTATCAAACATACCTAGATCCATTCTTTCGAAACAAAAATTTCCACTTATCTTACCTTTCTCAGAGCACAAAGCTTCAATATATTACCTCTTTTCTTCATATCAGACTTCTCTTCTCAACACAGAGCTTCGCAAGTCAATGTTGTGCACTAAAGCAACATATCTACACAAGCTTTATTTTCTTCAGTTCCCAGCAATCACAGTTTCAGGTCCCGAAAATGGAACCATTTGTTGGCACAGGGGTAGACCCAGGGTTCAACACTTCAACAACACACCAACAAAGCCCTAACTATCATCCCTTTCAGAAACACCTGCGAAGCAGATGAAGTCTCACCTGAGGTAGAAGCAAGGGTAGTTTCAGGACTCAAATGTATACAACCTAGCTGGGACACAGATCTGTGATTATACCACTTAACAAAGCACCTAGAAGTTAACATTCATCAGTAATTAACCCTTATTCACATCATAGATCCAAACCCTAATTACAGAACAATGCAGTATTCTACCAGATCTAACACATATAAGCACTTAGCATATGGAAAAAGATCAGATCTAACATTCATTCACCTTAACAAGAACTAAGCTATTATACTAGATGCATCATACATAAAGATATTGGCACTCAGCATAAATCACATCACTAACATACAACCATAATTCACAAAGCAACCATAACACAGGATATACATGCTTCACACCATTGTGGGGCTACGTCCACCAAATCTTCATCTTATTTATTATCTTTTGTCAATCTCCTTACATGCACAAACCCTCAGAACCCACTCCACATAGGAAAGGATATTTGTGTGCACCTCGCTAGATCCTCCTTCCTCGAGCTAGGTTTAAGCACAAATCCTTCTTACTATCTATACACAAGCTTCTTACAATCACTTGCACTTAGATCTACAAGTTCTTAACCCATAGCATGCACAGAGCATCCACAACTATTCACACTTAGCACATTGGCCTCATTACCCTTAGCACCACTTACTTACATCGCCTAGCTATCTATTTATACACTACAAAATGGGCCCAAACATGGGTAAAAACATGGGCCAACATCCCTTACCTGTTACATAAACCCTAATCCCAAAAACTTCTCTAAAAAGGGGTTGATATCCCATGATCCCTGATTCAACTTGCGCTCTTCCTTTGACCAGCCTGTCGAAGTCCCAAAAGAGGTCAAACATGACCAAGGATCTCCAAAACTTGGTCAAGAGACAACAAAATTTTTCGGCCTCTGAACCTTCTCCTGCGGATCTCATCTTCACTATTCTTTCTAAGCATTTATCTCTACATAATGTTCACTTCTCCTCCTGAGCTTAGAAAATGAAGTTAACCTCAGCCCTAGCCCACACTTGCGCTTTGTGTGTAACTCTGCGCTATTCCTCCTGAGCTTATTCTTTTCCTGTTTGCCATGGTCACTGCTATTCTTTCCTGTACCATCCTCGTTGTTGTTCTTTCCAGTAAACATACCATCTTCGTTGTTTCTCTTGCCATCAATGACAAGCACGCTTTGCCTGTAAACATGCCAACACCGCGGGACCTACTTCTTAGTTCTTTTTCAAATCTCAAACTCGATGGGTGCTAGATCCTCCCACTATCCCCTCTCCACATGTGACCTTGGGATATGAACCATGGCTTAATCTCCTGAACACTTCATGACTTTGGCTCTGACAATTTTGAATACATCTTACTCCTTTCCTCGTGAACTCTGAACCAGTGAAACTACACGAAACTAGATCTATGGTCTACACCTCCTCCGATAACCGACGGTGGTGATTTACTTCGACATTTCGATATTTGGCCGTATGGGAGTTCTAAATGTTCCAACACTCATTTTCCCTGGAGTGACCTTTATCGGATCTTCATATCAAAGGACACATGATATTCTGGATCCAACGGTCTAGATCTATTTCTTCCTTCACTAAGGTTTCCCTTTCCCGACGCAAATTCTCCGAATTTATTTTCCACGAACTCTCGGATTTGTTTCCACGTATATTCCTTCAAATCAATGGTTAGTATCTCTTCGCATCTCTGGGAATTCTTAAATCCCACACTTTAAACAACTTCAGACCTGCGAACCCTGAATTTCTGAAGGAACTCGCTGCTAACCACCATGAAACTTCTCCCTAATCCGACGGTCTAGAATGATCCCGCTTATCCTGGGCGGATCTTAATCGTTTATCTTGAAAAACTTTAAAATATTCTCCTTCCTAAAGGATTTCTCCCACTAACTCCTCTATACTTGTCCTTTCTTTGAGCTTTGGACTCCTTAAAGGGTTTCTTCGACACTTATTCAGATTTTTGGATATGTGCACGCCTTGCAACAGATCTTCACTCAGTACTTAGCTTCTTTACGGACGATTGTGCACACCTTGCACCAGTTCCGTACACCTTTCTGAGTCATGGATTATGTCTATGCACTCCTTGTGAACGATATGCACACTTTGTATATAAATTCCACCTTATATCTCCTGATCTTTTTGAGTCAAAATGGACTCTGGTTATGCACAACTTGCAGAAACTTATGCACTCCTTGCAAACAAATGTTTCACATTATCTCTTCTGAGCTTCTGAGTTGAAATAGACTTTGTCAATGCACACCTTGCAGGCACTATGCACTCCTTGCACTTTCTTGAGGAAGAGAAACAATTGAAACGCGTCTAACCTCTCACAGATTCATACATTCAATAGTATAATTCCTGCATACATGAGAATACATAATAACAAAGAACAGAATTTAAACTGAAAGTCTATCATGCATTCAGATAGATAGTAACAACAACACCAAGCACCTTGTATCAATGCTTTCTCTTTTATATTTAATCAAATGTACATATACATGGATACAACTATGATAATCTTCTTCCAACAATTTCCAACAGATTTGCATCTGCCTCATTTGGGCATACAACACCTCTACTTATACCAGAGGGCTCCTAGGGTTCACTCCGACTACCTATCTTCTCGAAGTAAAAACTAACTACTCCTTAAGAACCATTACATTAAAGTCTAAGAGTGAAACTCCCATATCTCTCGCAATTTTTTAGCTTCCAACGTTTAGATCTTCTTTAGTTTTCAATCCGTTCAAAAAAAAAATTACCGGAAACACCAGCTTTTAAAATTCAAAAATAATTCAAAAGGTGTGCTAGGGTGTTGATTTGTCTCTCCAATTTTTCTTTGATGAAGATGCTCCTGCATCAAAGGGTTTCGTCAGCATGATGGCCTTTGTCTTAGCCAAATTGTACTTTCTACCACGGCAATATCAACGACCCTCAGTGATTCTCGGAGCTCAGATGGATTGCCCAGATCATAGGGAATATTCCTCGATACCCTCATTTTGGAGTGGTAAAAATCACCTAATATTTTGAATTTTGAATGATAAGCTCTGAAGGTATCAAGGAAGGAATATTATTTGATTCCCTTTACTGGCCTCTACCAGATGTCACATCAACCTAATAGTGAAGTATTGTCAAATCCAACTAGAGGCTCCCACATGGACAGATGGAACCCTCCAAAGTCACCTCAAATCATATCAAAATAGGTGACTCGTGTCATGTCTACCTGCCACCTCAATGCCAACATGGACCAATATAAATCTACCACGTGTTCAAAATGACGTCAGCATGATGAGTTTTTCCTTAGCCAAATTATTCTTTTTACCATGGCTAGATCAATAGTGCTCATGTGTTTTCAGACCTTCCTATGAAGCTCCAGATCGACGGTTAAGATTTATGTCACAGTCCTCCTTTTGGAGTCTCGTTTGAGACATATCCTACAACACTCCCATGGGGCACCTATGATCAATGGTCCATATATGATCTTTTCTACAACTCCATATCAATGGTCGAGATGCAGTCTTAGAGTTCCTTTGTTGGAGTCTTGTTAAAGCTCATACCTCGATCTCTCCGAGGGGTGTAACTCTAATAAGCAGTCCAAATTTGATAAATGTTGATCGGATGGCTACTGATTTTTACACCTTGTCAAACCTTGATCACTCTGATTGAGATGCCTTCGTTCAATGATCATGATCACATGAAATTATAGATCTAACGGTTTTTGAGTCATGTGATCTCACTCCTATGCAAATTTTATTTCGAGCACCCAACAACAAGAGAAATGATTAAAATGATCTCTTCAAGAACCGGGTGTGATGTATATTTTGGTTGGAAAGATTCCAATTGTCCCTTGACCTGTTCATAACATAATTTCACCCAAGTAAAGGTAAGATGAATTTTACCAGAGAGAAATCATCCAAGAATCAAGAAGATGGAAGCAGTTTCAAGAAATGGTTTAGTGCGTGAGCAAGAGGAATAAAAAAGAGCACAAGCACCCATTCTCAAGGTTGACACTTTGGGGATTTAAAGAGTTTCTTGCAACCAGATTTTCTCGACCATGGAAACCTTGAGCACAATCAGTTTATAAATGCAGCAAGAAACAAATATTCATCCCTTGCATTTAAGTTTCAATCTATAGTGTTTGTGTTCTTGTAAAGCATCTCCTCCTAATTTTTATTTTCTTGTATCAGATCTAATTTATAAAATCCCAAGCAGCAATCCATTCACCATGTTCATTGATATTGTATGATGTCTGGTAATAACACAGAAATTATTTCCTCTGAATGTATGACCATTTCTTGTCATTTTCTTTGTACATTTAAATTATATGCAGAGGATACCTTCGTGTATTTGAATGTATGAAGATGTTGATTGTTTGAAGCATATGTTACTGATATGTTTACACTCGTTGGAGCTACTGAATTATTCATTGTTCAACACACTATTCATTTCACCTAGGATACATGATTCATTCTTTGCAGTTCCATGTATGTTTATTTTGTTCATTCCTCTATTTCACCATTTCATCTCCCTTTGAATCTTATTTTCCTGAAACACTCATGGAAAAATGTCTCTGATAGTTGAGAACATTTTTCAGTTGAATTCAAGGTTGTTTCAGGTCCTTTAGTTTTAAGAGAGAGAGAGAGAGGGAAAAACTTCCCAAACATTGCATAAATATTTTACTGTAAATATGGATTTAAGATTCATCCTGAGTATTATCCCCTGGGGCGCCTTGACATTGTTCCAACAATAGCCTAGAACATATTGAGGGATAACATCTGAAATGACATCCTTGTCGAGGACGTAAGTTGAATAAATCATCCATGGGGATATGACATTGTAATCTTTGAGACTTGATGGTAAACAGACCTCAAGAATTTGGTTGTTAATATTTCACCTAGTGACTCCATAAAAGGACAACCTAGCCTCTACCAGAAGACACACTAAAATCCATCTTGATGTAGGTTTCAATATATTCAGATATAGAAAAACTGGTGACCTGGAGAAATATCAAAGAGTCTCAGACCTCCTTTTTCTCAAGTAACCCTTATCTAGAAATTTTTCCTTATGTCATTCATCAAGGTGTTGAATCTATAAGTCTTACTGATATATCTAGAGATTCGATTTTTGTTTTAAAATCTACACCATAACCTTTGATAAATCTCCAGAATTCGCCTTTAGAATTTAACCAAGAAGTTAGTTCTTCCCATCAAACCTTTTTGAAAGTTCATGTCCCTCTTTTGTCCTTTGAAGCTCGTAACATCATTTTACAAAACCTCATGGCCAGCATAGGTGGAGGAATACCTAGGGGAAATCAACCTCCTTCTCCACCACTTATAAATCCCTGGGTCACTTCCAAATTTTCCCCAAATTACCCATGACCTCCCTGAGAATTACATGAAATATCTACAAAAAATTGATGGAGATAAAATCTTCTTAGTTGAATAGCATACGAGCAATTTCCTAGACTTTACAGATGACCAGTTTGTAGAGCACGATGATGTCTTCATGAGGATTGTTTTCCAAAATTTGGGAGGAGATGTCAAAAAATGGTTTAGATATTTATATGTTACTTCAATTGATAGCTAACCAGCTCTAGAAGCTACCTTTATGAGGTAGTGGGGTGAGAAAATGGATAGCCTCTACTACTTAAATGAATTTGTCTCACTCAAGAAAAGAACCAATGAAACTATTGATGATTTTAACAGAAGGTTTAATAAGCTTTATAACAAGATCCATGAAGATATAAATCCCTTACAACCAAAATCTAAAGTGGAATATGCTAGGGAATTTGATGTTGATTTTTCCATGACTTTAAGAGAAGGAAGTGTTGGAATATCGGTTGTTGTCATTGATGTCAACCCTAGTCATGGGTTTTGGACCGCAAGATTGATGAAGGTATTTGGACATGAAGGAAAATGCACATGCATATACAACA
>JASDQU010200979.1:1118-19160 GCA_032191745.1 Picea mariana | reverse complement strand
GGTCGACTAAAATTCATTTTGGTGGCTTCCTGCTCTACACTTTCCATTGGTCCACATTCAAGAGATAAATTTAGGAGTCTCGCACTTCTGATCCCACCCCTGGCTTGTTCCATTGAAAAAACACCAACTAAAGATTTTATCAATCAATAACTCTCTAATTTGTCAAGGAAAAATTGGATTTGGATACTTCTCCACTTGGTTGTAGATCAACACCACTTGGGAGAAAAATTGAAAAGTGGGTATCTCCTTCTCAACAAAAATTCTATTATTACGCGATAACTGTATTCCCCACACCACTAGAAAATGAATGGTTTTGTAAATATTTTTCTCCAGTCTATTAAACTATCCTTGTAGACAAAGACACACATCCACCTTATTCCATAAGTCAAATTTTCCCAACCATCCGCATACATCCTGCTAGATTTATTTTTCAAAATCACATTCTACAAACAAATGATATGATGATTCCTTGCCTCTACGATAACGAACACAAAAAATTGGTCCAAATATATTCCTTTTTTGTAAATCCTTCTAGGTTAGAATTGTATCTTGTGGCATGAGCCACATGAATATTATGATTCTCTGAGGATCCTTCATCTTCAATATTCTTTTCCACCACTAGACCATAGGATCTGGTACTACTCCCAACAACAACTCATATCCTGCTTTGACAATATAATAGCCTCCTTATTTATTTCGTAGCCAAATAAAAAATGTTCTCCTCCTCCCTTAACCTTATATGGGTTAATTTGAGTTCACTTATGAATGCTTCCTATTCCCTTTTCCAACTTCTTTCTATACCAAGATCCTAAGGAATTTTCCACTCCTGAGACCACATGTTCATTCTAGCCAGATCACTACAATCTTTGAGGACTCTAATATTTTTCCCATCAATATAATCTATTAATTTTGGAGAAAGTATTATCTAGTTTCTATGGCTCACTATGGTGTCTGCTCCAACTCTCACTTCCTCCTCATTCCCTACCTTCCAACCCAAAATGTTTCCTATCGTTGGGTAAGAAGACACTAGTTCCTTCCAATGAGAGGAGCCATTTCACCAAGATTTTTCGTCCCTTCTAATCCAAGTTAAAATAGAATCTGGTGCCAAGTACTTCTGCCACATCAGACTTTTCCATAAATCTTCTTTGGTTATTAGGTTCCACATGGATTTTCTAGCTATTGCTACACCAAAGGTATGTATATTCTTCAAACCCCAACCACCTTCATTATTTGGTTTTGAGATTGACTTCCAAATTGTCCAATGCAACCCCTTTTCTTCTTCCTTCCCACTCCAAAGGAAATTAAAACAATTTTTTCCCTATTTTTTCCAATATCACTTTATGGATGTAAGCTAGTTATTGCCAATAAATTGAGATTGCTTCTAGCATCGATTTTATCAAGTTCAATATACTACCCCTCAAAATCCAAAGATTACAACAATCATGGATGCACTTTTGTACCTTCCTTATCAACCGTCTCTAGTATTGTTTCTTGTATGATTTTGGCTTGACCCAAAAACCCAGATACTTAAAACCTTCATTGAAATCTATATCCTAAAATTGGAAGGTGTCTAGTTGTTCCTCCTTTAATCAGATATCCACTTTATTAAAACATAATAGAGATTTATCTAAGTTTATCATCATCCCCATAGATTTATTATACAATGCCAATATTTCCTTTAGCACACACCCTTTGACTAGAGACCCGTTTGTGAATAGAAGAACATCATCGACAAAAAACAAGTGTGTTGATAGAAAGTCCTTGCCTATATTTACCCTTTCAAACTTCCATTTCTTTTTGCATCAGAAATACCCCGACTCAACCCTTATGCTACCAAAAGGAAGAGTTAAGGAGAGAGTGGGAAACCTTGGTGAAGCCCTTGATTTAGGATCAAGAAAGGTGATTATGCCCCATTCATTGTAATGACAACAAAGATAGAGGACACACATGCCATGATATGGTTTACCACATTCAGGGAGAAGCCTATATGAATTAACAACGTTCTCAAGTAAAGCCAAAAAACACTGTCATAATCGTTTGATAGATCCATCTTCGCCACTGTTGGGCGCAGGCCCAGTTTTGAGGGAAAGGAATGATGTGGGAGGAACATGAGCATGCAGAATAAGTATCATGTGTGAGGTAGACACACATGTAAGAAATGAAACACGTGCAAGACAGACGCACATGCAGGAGAGGAAATCATGCGAGGTGCACATGCAAATAGGTTTATGGTTTTGGTAAGAAGATGTAATGGATAGTAAGCCAAAAACATGTATAAATAGGCACCTAGGAGGTCTAGGTCTTAGTTAGTTGGTGATGGGTCTTTCGAGTTCTTCCGTTTTGGAGTTGGATGTCATGTTGTTGGTCATTGTTACCATGCTGTAAAATGACCAAATGTCTATAGAATCTGATCTAATTTTGTAATTTGTTGAGTTGAGGAGAGGAAATAAGGGATATCTTGAGGGTTAGATCACTGGTTGAGGAGCCTAGTGTGATCCAGTCTGCTTCATTGTATATCTCAACCTGTTTTGATGGAGTGTCAAAATGCACCAGATGTTGTAGTTTTGGAACCATAATAACAAAAGAGCAGAGCAACCAAATATTTGTGGACGTATCCCATGAGGGGTGAACCATGATAGATCATATGTTATGTGATTGAATGTTATGTATCTCTTTTGTTTTTAATGATTAGATGTTAAACAAATGTGTGAATGACTACATAGATATGCTATTTTACATGCATGAACAAGAATTATAGGGTATTCCATATAATTTGAATTATAAAGTAATAAATGAATACTACAGAGGTTAAATCATAGATCCCCACTCATTTCCTAGGCTCAAAGCGCTTGAGAATTGCATCCATCCATAAGAGCTATCTTGGGTGAGACTGCGCAGTGCATCCTATGTATTGTGTTTCCTTGTGGTTTACTAGGAGGGTCAATATTTTTAGGGGAGTTTTGTTGGAAACCATAGTAGATCTGAACCTGGGTCAACTAAAGAATGGAAACAGGAGTGAACTATAACCAACAAATGGTTTCATTGCTGGTTGGAACATAATGTGATTGAGTGAATGAGATCTGTTGAAGAAGCATGCAAAGAATGTTAGATCTGGTGACAAAACATTAAAATAATGAGAATATAAAAGGGGATGTTGAGACCGTGTAACCCAACAAATGCATAGATCGAGAGCTGGTTGAAAACAAAGGAGCTGGAATTTTCCTAGAAAGATAACAAAAACCCAAAGTTAACACCACACAAATATTTGGACAAGTACGTATTTAGAGACTTGCATGAAGTATTTTTCCATGATTTCCCACATGTGTTGTAGGAGTGGATATTGAGGTTGAAAGACAAACACCCTAAAAATTGGACCAGACAGCTAGAATAGAATCCTATTGAGATCACGCAGTTACAAGAAGTTGATAATAAATTTATGCACGTAGTAGATTTCTGGTTAGATAACATTGTTGCGAGATTTATCACAATATTTTCAGTAGATACTGCAAAGTCTTACAAAGAAATAGATAAATATTTCCTGAAGGGACCTCGAGGTGGGTATATCGAATCACTGTATACTTCCATTAATATGTTACTGCATAACAAAGGTGTAATGGAAATGGCCTCAAACAAATAAACTTCCATGCGTGCATGGGGGAAGGGGGGAAGCACTGACAAGAGATGAAGAAATGGAGGAAGAGATGGATAAAGGAAAGAATTAGGAGGCCTTGGATCCAATAATGATGGAGGAAGACCAGATGAAGAAGATCATGGAAACAACTGGATGAACGCATAGTGGAGTACCCTACCAATATAAGATGAACAACAAGAAGAGAGTCATAGCTGTGAGGGAAGGCTTGGAAAGTGATGAAGAAGAGGTAGAGGATCTATGGGATATGGAGCAGATTGAGGAAATCCTACTTGTGACATATGAAAGGAAGACAAGAGGTCTAAGAGAAGAAACTGGAGGAAGAAATCCTATCCATATCAGTTTCAGTGTGGAACCCATAAACTCATGTGCGACTAATACACCAGAGAGAACACCACCTCTTAGACAACTGAATTTTAGTTGAAGAAACGTAGCAGGAAGTACATTTACACAAGGAGAAACAACCAAGGGAGCCAGTTCAAGAAGCATTAGTCAAGGATCTACACCATCCAGAAGTGGTGGTTCAACATTTAGGATGGCAGGGCATGATCCCACCATCAGGTTACCAAAATTCAAGGGAGAGGCATCAGAGGACCCTGAGAAGCACTTGTTTATCTGTGAAAATATCTGGGAAGTGAAGAAAATCACATATGAGGATACCAAACTTGCGCAGTTAGCCATCACTCTAAGAGACTGCGCACTATATTGGTACATGAGCTTAGCTAGAAACAATCCACCAAGAACAACTAGAACGATTGTGGATATCAAGAAGTTGTTGATAAATGAATTCCATAAGCTTATCTCAGATGATCAATACATGAATGAGATGATAGAGATCAAACATAAACCAAGAGAATCTGTCTGGGATATAGACCAAAGATTCAAATGATTGAAGGGAAATATCAAGTATGTCATGAGAGGTATGCAACATAGGCATCTGTTTGTGAATTCACTAATACCACATTTGAAATACCCTTTGAGACAACATAAGTTTTAGACCTAGGTAGAGGCTCTGCAGGAACCCTTGCAACTAGAATATAACCAATATCAAAAGATAGATTCAACAATAGAGGAGCTCAAGTAGGACCTGAATAATATAACATTTCAATTAAACTAGAATAGGAGTAAGGAAAAAATAGTAGTTGTTTGGTGTACCACATGTAGGACAAAAGGACACCATAAGAATGAATTCCCAACATTCACATAGTACATGGAAACAAGATTTCCAAACCCTTTGCCGAGAGGAGGACTATGGTGTGAGACTTGTTAGACATAGGGGCATGGTCCATATCATTGTCCAATGATGTAGAAATACCAGATAGTTCCTAAGAGTTCATATTGCAACTTCTACAAGTCATTATGCCATGATGACAACGATTGCAGGACAATGGAGCTGATGAGGAAAATAACATCAGACACCTATAGGCTGTAGGTATAAATGATGAAACGAAAAGCTTAACCACAATTTATCCAATTACTATCCCTATATAACACTACGCCACAAATATATAACAATGCACAGTAGTAGTACAATACCGCACAACCATAATATAATACCACACAGTATAACGAGGTTCGCCAGTACAACGCACTGCCAGGAGATTGAGCTAGATACAGAGGTGGAGGATGAGGTAGAGGAGGATTTGGAAGAGGAATAGGACTGGTGGTATGACATAACTGTTAACAACCACGACACTATGCAAGAGAATGTCCACTTCCACCCGTGACATGTATTTATTGTCGAGCATCCGACCATGACATAGAATATTGTCTGACAATATTGGGGAAGATCCAGGAAAAGAGAAATCAAAACATTCATAATGTTCAATGGATTTTTGTAGAAGCGAGGGATGATGGAATAAATATCAACGTAGTTACGTGCGGAGAAGCTAAGACATGAGATGACACAGTAAGAAAATATCCAACACAACACCAATGGGTGATGAAGAATGTCAAACCACATAAGCAATTTGATGTGAAAAATGAAAAGAAGATATTCAAACAAGCTAGAAAATAATTCTTGAAGCCATCCATTGCATCTACATCAACTGCAAAACATACTCAGGATGTACCAACATACGAGATGAATTCATCACTGGATCACACTAATTAAGCACAACCTCTAGGACAAGTAAGTACCATAAAGGATTTTCTACAATCCCGTGTTAAACTACTAAATGATCCATCATCTATTAAAGTGTTACAAAATATGTTAGAAAGATGTAACACAGATGTAAAGGGAAATCTAGAGAAGAAAATAGTTAATCATCTGCATACAAGGAGGAGAACAAGTAGAGAGTTCATACTGAATGCCAACATTCGAGATTTCAACATGGAGGATATTATATTGGATTTAGGCTCCAAAGTGAACGTACTACCCAAGAAGACATGGCAATGTATGGGAGAGCCCACATTAGAATATTCACCTTTTCGGTTGAAACTAGAAAATCAACACAAGGTTCTTCCAATTGGGAGGCTAAAGGGTGTGATAATAGATCTCGATGGAGTGCGCACTAAAGACGATTTCAAAGTGATAGAAATAGTGGATGGAACAACACCTTATCCGACACTGCTTGGCTTATATTGGGCATTTGAAAATCAGGCCATAATCAATCTGAAGAAGAGGAAGATGACATTCGAGTCAGGAGAGTACAAAGGTAGTGCACCACTAGATCCATCAGGAAGAGAAAGGTTTGTAGAACCCACTTGTTTAGACCTGGAGGAAATTAACCAGTTATACATGATCACTGCACGAGAAAAATATTAGGTGAATCCAACTGTAGATGGGGTAATTAGTTGGAGAAGTATCACATCATGTGTGTTAGACTCAGATACAGGGTGGGAGAATTGGCAGCAAAGATTACATGAAGTCTCCACAAGAATGTTCACAAGAATAGACAACACAGTAAGATGGGTAGGTACAAAGATAAGAGAACCTATCAACTTTCATGGGGTGAATGAATTATAAGAATTACTAACAAGATACAAATATGAAGTGTTATAAAATCAAAGGCTCTTAACTCTAGATATAGAACTCAAGGAAACACCTGCAATATGGTGGGGTGCACACAAAGGGAAATTCAAGGACTGGTACTAATGCAAGTGATTACTACGCATCAGATTTGGCGCAGAATACGGAAGAAATCAATTGCAGAGATATGACAGACATGGGACACCATCTGAACACTTGGAGAAGTGAAGAACACTATGAAGAATGACATCACCACTTTATTCACACATTGGAAGGAATTCCAACAAAATGGTATGTAGACCAGGAATTGCGTAGAGACACTGCAGAATGGACAACATTACAACATAGTTTTATAGTCACTTTCTCATTTGAACATGAGAACCCCAACATGGATTCAACATTCAAACAAATTAGAGGGGAAATATTCAATCAAGAACAAGATTTTGAACTTATAATAGAGTATCAACAACATAATAGACAAACATTGAATGAACTACTATCATGCTACCATGTGCAAGAAGAAGCACCAGATGAAGATGACCCACACAAAATTCAAATTATAGAAATTGAAGGAGAAAGGGAGGTGGAAGGTCTATCTCTCGAATCATAAGTATTTGTTGTGCCAATCAAGGTGAAGAAAGTAAATATCGTGACAAATGATAATCCCAAAATGGCCAACATTGGAGATTACTGGGATGAACAAATAGTAGAAAGAATAAAAGAGTTGTTGTGTGAATACAATGACCTATTCCCAACAACCTTTACAGAGATGAAAGGCATAGCAGGAGAGCTAGGAGAGATGAATATACCTCTCAAACCTAAGGCTAGATCAGTCAAACAAAGACCATATAGAATGAACCCAATATATAAGAAAAAAGTAAAAGCAGAAATTGACAGAATGTTGGAGGATGTAATCATAGAACCAATAGAGGAATTGGAATGGATAAGCCCTATGGTATTTCAATATAAGAAGTAGGGAGGGATATGGATATATGTAGATCTCAGGAAATTGAATGATTCTTACCTACATGGCCCTTTCCCCACCCCTTTCACAGATGAGGTATTAGAGAATGTAGGAGGCCAGGAAGCATACTCATTCACAGATGGATTCTCAGGCTACCATCAGATCAAGATAGCCCTAGAAGAAAGGTACAAGACCACGTTTTCCACATAATGGGGATCCTACCAGTACACAGCCATGCCTTTTGGACTAAAGAATTCACCAACAATATTATGAAGAGTAGTCATGGCTGCATTCAAAGAATTCATCCATCAATTTTTAGAAGTATATCTGGATGATTGGACAGTCTACAGTCTATTGAAAGATCATGTAGAGGTATTAAGGCTAATGTTGGAAATATGCAGGCAGTGTTAGATATCATTAAATATCAAGAAGTGCATATTTGGGACACCTTTTGGGATACTATTGGGCCATATAGTGTGCAAACAAGGCTTGCTAATAGGTCCTGCCAAGATTGCAGTGATTTTCATCTTATCACCACCAAAATCAGTACATTAGTTGAGAGAAACATTGAGACACATAGGCTACTATAGGAAATTCATAAAAGGGTATGCATAGATCACTGATTCAATGGAGAAACTGTTGAGGAAAGATAGTAAATTTCATTGGAATGAGGACTATCAATGAGGATTGGACACTCTACAAGAGAAAATGGCAACAACACCAATACTAGTATTCTGATATTGGGAAAAGACATTTCATGTGCATGTAGATTCATCAACGATAGCACTTGGAGCTATTTTGGCGTAGCCATGAGAGAGAGAGTTATACCATCTTATAAAATTTGCAAGAAGAAAACTATTAGAGTCAGAGAAGAAGTAAAATACTATAGAAAGAGAAGGCTTAGAAATGTTATATGCACTGTAGAAGTTTAGACACTATCTACTTAGGAAACACTTTAAAATGTTCCCAGATTGTTCTTCCCTCAAATACCTAGTCAATAAACCCATGTTGGGGGGGAGAATTTGTAGATGGTTACTGTTGTTTCAGCAATTTGACTTTGAAGTGATAGTCAAACCATGGAAGTTGAATGTAGGACCTGATAACCTATCAAGGATCACCAATGGAGAGGAACCTACAAATTTAGAGGACAACTTCCCTGATGCACAGTTATTTTCAGTCCAAGTAGCTGATGAATATTTTGCTAACATCATTCAATACTTGAGTACATGGACCAGGCCATAATAATTCAACACTGCACAAAAGAAAAATATGGTAGTTAGGGCTGTAGAATATCAATTGATTGTTGGACACTTATATAATATGGGCACATACTTCATTTTGAGAATATGTGTACTAGAAGATGAGAGTCTTAGGATTCTAGCAGAGGCCCATGAAGGAATAGCTGGAGGACATTATGAAAGAAAAGCTACCGTGCATAAGGTATTGCACATAGGACTATGGTAGCCGACCATTCACAGAGATGCAAAGGACTACTTCCAGAGATGTGATGTATGCTAGAGGGTTGGGAAACCCAATAGATAGGATGAGATGCCCCAGAGGCCACAAGTAACCTTGCAAGTATTCAAAAAATGGAAAACAGATTTTGTAGGACCAATTAATCCACCAACAAATAGGTTAGGAGCAAGGTATATCATTACTGCGACATAGTACTTAACGAGATGGGAAAAAGCAACACCAATAAAATATTGCAGCACAGAGACAACAACACACTTCCTGTTTGAGCAAGTGATCACTAGATTTGGATGCCCAAGGATTTTGATGAGTCACCAAGGAACTCACTTCTTCAATTGTACTATCCTGGCTATGACTGAGGAATTTGAAGTCTATCATCAAAATATTACACCATATCACCCTCAAGCAGATGGAATAGTGGAAGCCTTTAATAAGATCCTAGAGAATGCATTGAAAAAGATCTGCAATGTCAATAGGGATGATTGAGACTTGAAGATACCAACAGTATTATGGGCATACAGGACTACAAGTAAAACTTTACAGGGCACACACCATTCAAGTTGGTGTATGGACAAGAAGCAATGGTGCCATTAGAATTTTTGGTACCTAGCCTACGTGTAGTAGCAATCACCAACATGACAAAATGAGGCACAATACAAGAAAGGCTAAGTTAGCTGATGGTGATGGAAGAAGATAGGATTGTAGCATTATTTCACCAAGAAGTACAAAAAGAAAGGGACAAAGCTTGGCATGACAAACATATTAAAAGGAAGAATTTCAAGGAGGGAGACCTAGTCTTGGTGTATGAAAGTATCAACACCTGGGAAAATTCAGAATGCATTGGTAATTGGGACCCTATGAAGTAAATACTGTCACAGATGGCGGAGTTGTACATTTGAAATATTTAGGAGGTACAAAACTCAATGGAATAATCAATGGGAGTCGACTGAATCTATATAGGGACAATCAACTTCCTACTGCTTAGAAAGGTACCACGTAGTAAGAAAATATTTATATAGCGTATTATAGTAAATTAAGGGAGAGAAAAGAAGTAGAAGAAGAAGAAAAACCATAAAAAAGTATAAAAGTATAAAAATTAAAACAATTCAGTGCACATGAAGGACCTTGAAAGAATAGAACTGGGTGGATAGAATAGGGCACTGCAAGAAAACTGGGGTTCGAAAATGCACCGCACAAAAGAGCACTTAACGGGTAGAAAGGTACAGTGTGCATGAAACACAATGAAAAGTGAAAAGGTGACAATTATCAATGCGAAACAACTATCACTTCCCCGTCATGCTATAAAGTCGGAAAGAGGAGGGAAACCGACCCATTGTGTTATTTTCTAAGGAGAAAAATGTTGAGCCGAGCGAAAGAGTGATAAAGTGCGAATTTGCGTTACCATCTATCGAGTTGAGAGCCTGTAGTTTGGATTTCACCATCATGTCACCACCAAGGGTTGGAGCACCAAGAAGAACCAGGAAAAACACGTGGAGTAGCACACAGGTACCACAAACTGGAACCAGTGAGATGCCCACAATGGTGGATGTGGACGAAATCCAAACACTGGAGTATGAGAAAACCACATTACATGTGCAGGAGGAGCAAGGAACCTGCACAACAACCCAAGCAACTGGTAGAAGACACTGAATGGATGGAAACTGACGTGTCCAGTGGAAAAGTGTCGTAGGAATAAGAATTGGCCATGGATTCCATGCAGTAGGGCCTAGAGCCAGAACCAGAGTAGGAAACAAAGAAAGAGGGTGGGGTATCATCCCCACAAGGGAAAAATAATATTAGAGCAAAAAGCAGTGTGCATGGTGTACAACGTACACATGAAGAACTAAGTATAATAATGCCAAAAATTCCCAATGAAGTGAAGATCAGGGATAACATGGTAGTGTTGGGTCCCAACAACTCCCCCTAAATGTTTACAAAATTTAAAGGGCCCCCATTAGAATCTTGATAATTATAATGAGTTACATAATCAACCTTTTCAAATAGTTCAATACCTTGGCTTACTTTGAGACAAAATTAAGACATTCATTACAAGAGTATATGTCAAAATTTAGAAACGAGTATAAAAATCTCAATTTAAACAAAGACGTTAATTTTTATCAATTGTTTACTTTTGTTTAAATTATGATTATGTGTTCTTTCTTTTGCTCATTAGCAAGTTTGACTATTTTGAATAATGTGTTCAATACTTCATCAAATAATATCTTGGTTGATTTCTCATTTTCATAAAATCATTTGGTGATATTAATTAATTAAATTCTTTTTTTCATTTTGCATCTCATTTCAAAATAATAATAATAATAAAGAATTGTTTATGATTTGTTTGATTTTGTAAAAAACCAAAATTAATATTTTTCTCTTCTCCATTAACTTGAAGCTTCTAGAATTTTAAGATCATATTTGAAAGGAAATTATAAACAATGTTTGTTTAGAACTTATAGTTAGTTTAAATTCATTTTTTATTTTATTGTTCTAGATTTTGTTTTATTCACAATTTTTAGGTTATTAATTTAGGTTTCTTTTTGTTTAACAAGTTTCTATTATCAAATATTTGATACGGATCTGATTATGGCTTGATTTTATTATCAAAATAAATTCAAGATGATTGATCCAAAAATAATATTGGATTGCTACAAATAATTTTATGAGCAACAACACATAAAATTTGGAAAGGCGTCAAGATCAGACAAACGATTTTGTAGAACTGATTGCAGCCAAACTGTGAGAAATTTGAAGAAATGGTTGAAAACCCAGAACCGAAATGAACCCATTTAGCTTTCGCATAGAAATTTTCTCAAAAACATGCACGATTTGAGAGATATTGATGTCTCTTTACAAAGAAAATTGCAGGTGGCGAAAATTAATAGTGACGTCCAAACTGTTCATTCATTGTATAAATATATGAGAAAGATCAGAGCCATAGGGATCCAAGAAATTGAGAGGAGGATTTTAATCCTTTCTCTTTTGTATATTATTTATTTTGTAAACTTTTCTTCTTTTCAAATGGAGTAACAGATGGTTGGAATCTTTAGGAGAATGGACGAGTATTTTCAAAGAAGAATATGGAATTCCAGGTTGCTTAATGACTTTTGTCATGTGAGTAAAATGGTTTTATTTTCATTATAATATCTCCATATTCTTTGACTAATTGATTATGCATTGATTTAAATTATCTTTAGTCTATTTTATCAATACATGGTTAATTGTTATCATTTATGTATTAATTGTTTCAATCTTTAAGAGTCTATTATCTTAAAAATTCTTCTAGGACTACAATATGGGCATGTGATTTTGAGAAAGAAGATGGGAAAGCAATTCATCTTTGGATTTAGACCTATGTGATGCTTGTTCCATTTTGTTCTTTCATTACTGTTGTATTATGAGAATGTTATTATGGTTTATTTTAGCTTTAGCTTGTCATCATATGGTGTTTTCATACTGTTAAATGTTATATGTTGTCCATAATTTCTTATTCCAGTTTTTATGTGTGATCAATCAATCATTTGATTATTGTGGAATTTATTTCTAATGTTAAATGATGGATAATATCAATACTCAGAATTGAGTTTTCTTTCATTCTTAAATATTGATTATCTTAAGATCACATGTTTTTTAATTAGTTGTCTTCATGTTGTTATTAATTTACTCCAATATCAAATACTTCTTTGAATGTATTCTAGAAGTGATAGTATTGTTCTATTATAGGTTTCCCTTAACAACAGTATAGGCAGGAGCTCATACAACACAGAAAGATAATACTAGTTTCATTGATCAGCTACATATTATTCTGTGTGTTATTTAGTTAAGTTGTTTATGAATGAAACAATGATTACAATAATTAGCTTTGACTGTTTTTGTGTCACTATTTCAATCGTATTCATTTAGTATTTATTCATTTAATATATTTAAAAAAAATCCAAAAAAAGGTGTTGTTCATATTTGATTCAAAAATTTTATCAAACAATCATTTTCGCAAGATTTCATGCAAACCTTGTAAACTGTATATAAATTGTTCATAATCATTTGTATATTCACATTCTTAGATAAATATTTGTAATTATTGTGTTGATTGTTAGAATATTTTCTTTAGTTAGTTTATTTCATTTTTCTGTCTTTAAGACCCTAGTTGGCTAACAGATCCATTAAACCCGTCAGAATAGGTTACACCAAACGGCTTGGGTTATTTATACAACCTCGGACCAGATCTATTCTTCCAGTTGACGGCATGTCAAATTTGCCCGTCAACAGGTAGGAGGAGTAAATATCCTTAAATACTTCGACCATGATGTATCTGATGCCAAAAAGTTCCCATATTTGGTAGCGTATAGCTACGTAGAGAGAAGGGGAGAGGGCCCATTAGGCATGCCACTGTTGGATCTTACACACTGGATCCTGGGACTATACAACAACGATATCATGAACTTATTAGACATACCACACTTTAGGCATAGGAAACAAATGAATGGATGTGTTAAATGACTGTTATCAAGGGTGCACAAAGAAATATTATGAATGGATAGGCTAGTACTGATCAATGTTGACCTCATCACAGAGATTACAGGGATA
This sequence comes from Picea mariana, assembly GCA_032191745.1. NCBI lineage: Eukaryota > Viridiplantae > Streptophyta > Pinopsida > Pinales > Pinaceae > Picea > Picea mariana. The sequence goes on along the minus strand of JASDQU010200979.1, from coordinate 5,519 downwards.
CCCACAGATGGGGAGAAGCCAAAGAAATACCTAGAAGATAAGACTAAGGCGAAATCCATCTCAGATGAGATCAAATAAAAGTATGGGGTAGAGAGGGGTAACATAGGTATCAAGATCAACGACATCAATGATCTTGTGACATGATTTACAACCAGATTGATCGGTTGCAAATTAATGCACAAGTGCTGAAAATAAGAAGTGCCCACAAGAGTAGTAGCAATTGTGACACAATGCGCAAAGGGGAGCTCAATGAACTAGGCCCTGTATCTACTGAACTCATTCCTTGAATATTGTAAGGATGTGAAATATTGGGGCTTTGAGTTCCACTACTCATGGTTACTCATCCTCATTGCACTTATGGGGTGGCATGAACCTACATACACAATGTTCCTTCCAAGCACAAGCAAATGTGGTCCAACGCACTACATGTCTTTGTGAAGCACAACATATCTCAAGGTAAAGAAATTCAAAAATGGCATGTTTGCTCAGTACTTAACAGATGTCCAGAACATATTGGAGGATGCATGGAGGATCTCACCAAAAATTGTTCAGGAGTATGGAAAGATAGAGAATTTCTGGGCATCATGTCACAATGTGTAGCTACAGGAGAAGAAGGACCCAACTAAGGAGTGGTTGCAACTGAAGTACTATGTGACGATGCAGGACATCCACATGGAGGTCCAAGAGTGGCCTGGGGAGTGGAAAGTGACATAGATTCCAAGAGAAATGCTAGAAGTACAAATCTAGATGAAGGGTAGCATAGTCCCTGTACAACAGATAGGAAGGAATGGTGCTAGCCAAAAAAATAAAACAACAATAGGTATAGTGGGGGAAAGAAACTCATTTCAAAAGAAAACTATGACACAAAATAAGTCACAATGTGGTCCTACACAGGGTCCATAGGCTACAAAGCAGGAACCGGGAGGATTGATAGGATAGGTGACTGCAGAGGAAGTGAAGATAGAGGCACAAGATATAGCCATGGAAGAATAAGTTGAGAAGTATATCTGCATGGATACACAGATGCCAGAATCATATGAACAAATAGAGGCCCAAAGGAATAGAACAAGTGAGCAAGAAAGTGGCGCCAGGAAGAAAGAAAAGGCCCAGAGGAAACAAATGGAAACATCATTGACAACAGATGGTGTAGAAATGATAGAAAAAACAATAGAAGATCGATTGTCAGAAGTATGGGAAAATGCGTAAAACCATCAAGGTTCAATTTTGGAACATGCACACGATGTAAAAAATGTGCTAGAATAGTTAAGGATCAAAGCGGAACAAAACCAAAAGGAGAAACCGATGCCAGTAAGAGAAGGAGCACCTGTCAGAGAGACAATACAAATCATAGTGCAGGGAAGTGCTAAATTTATCATAACACCAGATATGTTGTTCATCGATGAGGAAACAATGTAGAATCCCATGAAGGATATCGAAACATTGGACTTGGAGTTTTCAAAGATACCAACAAAGGCAATGTATAAGTTACAGGTTAGGGTCACGCATGAGATTCAGTCCAGAGAAAGGTTTGACATGAAAAATCTGCAAATAACGCAATAAGAAAATATGGTACTAAAGGAAGCAATCAACGAGGATAGGCAGAAGAAAGAGATAGTGCAACAAAAAGTGGATGAGATGGAGACCCACATAAACATAGTGTTTCAATCCATCTCAGATGACACAACATCATAGGAAGCATATTTGGAGGAGAATATAAAAAAGATAGTGCATACTCTGCAACAATATAAAGAGTAGATCAAGGAACTGGAGGAGCACACAGTACCTACTACTCTCCCAGTAGTCCGAGTGAAAATAGAGAAATACATGACAAAAACTGTAGAAAACATCGCACAAAACATACATAGAGTGGCGGAACTGCTGGAGAAGAGCGACTAGCTATGGATACAAATATTATAGGATGGGAGCCTACAAGAGATGCAATGAAAGGAAGATAAATTACATGCAACAATGGTATATGTCAAGAAGCGACAACGTACAATGTCATTGTTAGAGAAGATAAATATGACCGCAGAAATGAAGAACCTTTAGGTAGAAGAAAAATTAATGCAGGCATAAAAGATCGCACGTCAAGCTCAGTTGGAGCCTCTACAGGAAAATGCAAAACATTTTGTCGTGGAAATTGACACAATGAAAGTACACCTCAAATAGATAGGCTTGGAGGGGGGCGAGGTCTTATGACCACCAGTCACTATGTAGGTGGTTGAATCCATGTCAAAAAAGAACATCCAGGCTCAAGAGCAGTTCCAACGAATAATAGATATGTACGAAGCACTGACACAAAGTAGTGACATACAATGGAGTTAGGAAGTGACTCGGGATGAGTCACGATGTCACTGTTGGGAGCATGTTGTGGGCATGCTCAATTTTGAGGGAAAGGCACGATGTGAGAGGTAGATGGTAATGGAGAATAAGAAACACATGTAATTCAAACGCGCATGCAGGAAATGAAGCACGTGCAAGACATTCATGTTTGCAGGAGAGGAAAGCATGTGAGGCGTGCATGCATGTAGGGTTTGGGTTTTGGTAAGAAGATGTAATGGCTAGTCATCCAAAAACATGTATAAATAGGCATCTAGGAGGTCTAGGTCGTGTTTAGTTGGTGAGGGGTCATTCGGGTTCTTCATTTTTGGAGTTGGATGTCATGTTGTTGGTCATTGTTACAAAGTTGTAAAACGATCAAATGCCTGTAGAATACGATCTAATTTTGTACATTGTTGAGATGAGGAGAGGAAATAAAGGAGATCTTGAGGGTTATATCATTGGTTGAGGAGCCTGGTGTGATCCAGTCCACCTCATTGTAGATCTCAACCTATTCTAATGGAGAGTCAAAATGTGCGAGGCGTTGTAGCTTTGTAACCATAATAATAAAATAGCAGAGAAACTAAATATTTGTGGACGTAGCCGAGGAGGGGTGAACCAAAATATATTATGTCTTATGTGATTGAATGTTATGTATTTATTTTTTTGTTAATTATTATATGTTAAACAAATCTGTGAATGACTATATAGATTTTCTATTTTACATGCATGAACAAGAATGACAGGGTATTCCATATAAGTTAAATGCTGAAGTAATAAATAAAGAATACAGAGGTTAATCGTAGATACCCACTCATTTCCTAGGAAGCAAGAATCCCAGTGTTGCAACCATCCATAAGAACTATCTCGGGTGAGACTACACAGTGCATCATGTGCACCGTGTTTCCTTGTGGTTTACCAGGAGGGCCAATAGTTTTAGGGGGGTTTTGATGGAAACCATAGTAGATATTAATCTGGTTCAGCCCAAGAATGGCAGAATGAGTGAACTACAACCAACAACCACCACTGGAATAATTTTTTAGTCTTCATGCTATGGATCCTTCCCCATGTAGTTCCAACAACATCGTGGATTTGTCTTCCCTCCAAGAAGCCAAATTGTTCACGGAGAATGACTTTTGACAAAAAATTATTAAGTATTACCACTAATATATGTGCAATGATCTTGTGAAAACAATTCCATAGCTAGATGGTTCTAAAGTCTCTGAATTATTTTGGCTTGTCCTTTTACTGGATTAGAGAAAGAAAGGTAGATTTAAAAGTTGGTAAAAGCCAACCTGTCACTTTGACCTCCTCAACCACTCTGAGAAAATATTTACCAAGCAAACAAAAAAACACAATGACAAACTCCATTTTCCAACCATCTGACCCTAGACTCTTTCCCTTTTGAAAAATTGATAGTCCTCTTGATATCTCCTCTAAATCTATCTCTTCATACAACTCTGCATTATCCTCCTTTGTAACCATGCATGGGAAGAAGGAGAAAACCTTCAATATTGTTGCCAAGTTATCATCTTCAAGCTCCTTATAAATGGGAGAAAAATTTTAAACTCTTGCCAACGTCATATTTATAAATGCTCGAACCCTTGTACCTTTATCATTCGACAATTCCAAAATTGTATTCACATGTTTTTGGTGATTAGAAAAGCAATGAAAGGATTTGGTGTTTTTATCACCCAAATCCAACCATACATCCCTGCTCTTCATGCACCATTCAAACTCCCTTTCTCGAAGGAGTTTTCCATTTTCAATTCCAGATATGTCAGAATCACTGGATCTTGATCTGAGAAAACCCCATCTACATTATGATTATAAAGGTTTTCAATATCTTCCTCAACAAATTTCAAAATCATGTCTCGATTTCTGAACCTTTCTACCGACCACTCAACTACTCTTTTTTTCACCCAAGATAATGAGTCCACAAAATGCCTACTTGTCCATCCCTATAGGTTGGATTTAAAAGGAATCCATTCCTGGTTTATGATCCAGGTGGAAATCTGTAGCCTCCCACCTATTCCACTAACTCAAAATATAGTTTTTCATCTTAGCAGTTTTCTACAGGTT
>JASDQU010200971.1:0-19161 GCA_032191745.1 Picea mariana | reverse complement strand
GAAAAGCGGCAAAATATAATTAGTAAGTGAAAAAACACTCCAGAGTATAACTCATGCTTAGGACTTGAGGTGGCTAAGACCTTTTACAAATTCATCATGCCAACACCTCTTATTACAATTTTTTATGGAAATGTAACGTAACCAGGTGGTCTTTTAGACCGGCTGAATTTCTGAACTTCTGAATTTTGAACCATAATGTTCAATCTTTGGCGGCTCAACGGAAATTCACCATAGTGCAACTTTGGTGGATAACAATCCCCTCAACCAAAAGGAATTGCTGGGTGCTCAAGAAGGACAAACAAGGTCCTTCCCTAGCTCCACAGGTCAAATCCTGAATGCTTGGGCGCTCAAGCAAGGAGGACACGTAGTGCCACAAAGCCGTCCTCGACTTCAACCCCATGTAGTCTCCCAAGTCACCCTTTTTGGTGGTGGAAACAATAACAATTGGATGCTTAATTAAACTACTCTCCAATCCTTTTCCCTTTCTTAGTTACCCAAGATCCACAAAGTGGCAAGGGGAGGGAATAAGGGGCAGAGGTGGAGCACAAATATGATTACTTTGCAATAAATTTAAATATTAGACAAGCCTTCACGATATTGCAAGGATGGCTTAGGCCAATCTCTTTGCAAGGTGTGGGAAAAATAAATAATTTAAATGACTTGGAAAATTAAAAAGCAACCCCACAACAATGGCACAAGTGGAGGACAAGCATACTGTTTTGGCCAAGGTGGGTATAATGAAATAATTTAAATGACTTGGAAATCAAAGAGCAACCCCACAACAATCGTACAAGTGGGGGACAAACCTACCGTTTTGGCCAAGGTGGGTGTAATAAAAGAAATGCAAGAAAACAAATTTAAACCTAGCCTTCACGATTTTACAAGGATGGCTTAGGCCAATCTCTTTGCAAGGTGTGGACAATATTTTCTAACTAATTACAATATTAAATTTTTATATTTATTTTGCAAGCCCAAGAGACTCTCTTGGGTTGCTTACAATGCTTTAGAAGAAGAGATATGAAAAGGGTTTTGGTATCCCAACTTTAGGATGCTTTTTGAGGTGTTTTGGGGGCCCAAAACATGTAGCACCTCCCCCTTTCTTGGTGATGACCTGCATAAAACAAGCTAAACTTGCTAGAAAATGCTACACACCACTTAAGACAATGATTAATTTCAGTTAGCACATAAAAACAAAAATTTATATGTGAAAATATGAGCATAAAAGTGAAGTTTTAGTGACTATTTTAGATCATAAAAATTCTTATAAATGAGAAAAGAATGGAAATAAGAAAAGGAAAATAGTAGAAGCCTTGGATGATTGAATGAGTGAGTTTCCCACTCTGAAAATCACTCCTCCAATCCTTTAGTGACCTACAAACAAGTATGCTCTTGCTACACAAGACAACAAGGAGGTGAGAGCATTCTAAAAGCTTGCAAAATACTTTCCAAACTTGAAAGAAACTACCACAAAACTAATAGTAATACTACTACCAATTACTCCCAAGCAAAATACTTTGCTTGGGTATCCAAGTTAAACTAGTGAAAGAAAAAATATACAAGAAATGAAATGTAGCTATATCACCTCACAAGAACACCATGAAGAGCACCAAGAAGACTCCCAATGCACATAAGAGATCCTCCAAAGCTTCCTTTATTATCCACAAAATGTTGTTACAAATACTTGTAGCAAGATTTACAATGAGAGAATGAGAGAGAGAGGGAAAAGAATGGGAGAAATTTTGGCATAATAGACTTGCAATGAGAAATGATGAAGAAATGAAGAGGGGAGGCATTCTTTTATAGTTGAGGGAGAGGGAAAACCCCTCTTGGATGGGCTGCAATTGTCACACATCCAAGGGAGGGAGGGAGGTCTCCTCAAGGGGGCACACTTTTAGGGTTTAGTGAGTGGGTGAGGCATGAGGGGTGAGTGGGGAAGGGGGAAAACACCTTTCCCAATCAACAAACATATAGTTAGGGTCAAAAGGGGATGTATTTTGTGTTTTGGCCCCCCTCTTGCTTTATTTTTAATTTCCCATGTGTTCATGAGCAAGGGGAGCGCCCCTTTTCTTAGGGAATGACCATTTGAGGATGTTGGCTTAGTAAGGGGGGTTCTTCTAAGTGGAAAATCACTTTCCCAACTTAGGAAATACATTAGGAATCCTTTTCCCACTCTCTCTCTCATGACTTTAGTCACTTTTACAAAATTTGGCTCTTCTAATTTAGCCAATTATTTGCTGATTTTTTACTGACTAAGATTCCTCATGGACAATGACCTAGCAAAACTTGTCCAAATGAGTTGAGACTTGGTCCAAGGGTGCAGGGGTTCATAAACCATTTGATTTGAGTACTCATACCCCTATACAAAACCCCCAAGGACAACTTTTTTACATTTTACATCAAAAATAATTAAAAATTTACAGTTTGCGGGAATTTTAATTATTTAAAAAATCCTATCAAAACTTAACAGAATTCCACAAGACTCTAGGAGATGTCTAGCATGGTCATTTACAACACTTCTAAACCTTAGTTATCCATTGGGATCGATCATTATAACACTTTTCACCATTTTGGAGGATTTATGTGAGTGAAAAACTCAAGGATAATTAAAATTGCAGTTAAGCAAGATTAATTACCCGAGGAAAAAAAACACTTTATGAAAGGAATTCCCTAATGATAAAGTCCTAGGTAACTAGAGAAAAATTGACTCATGCTAGCATATTACAATATTATCCCACACAGGGGAGGGGACATTCCGAGTGCATAGAAAGATGTGTTGAGGAAAAAAATTGCCCTGTTGAGCCAAAACGTCTTTAAACTGGTTGTACCACTAGGTACATATCTTCATGGCACATGACGTTGACCCCCTAGTTGAAATAGGTGGTCAACAAGCCCTAATAATGTTTCATGAACCAAACTATAGCACATCATGTGGCATCGAAATTAAATAACAAGTAGACATACTTTAACCCCAAACACCAATATGAATTTGTTGATACTTTTGTAGCTTCAGGAGGTATTCCCAAAAGAGGCCATGGTGTCAGGCATGTGGTAATCTTTGTTGGCACTAGATTACTCTTTCGTTTAAGTGAAAACACCCTTAAACGAGGAATAAAATATTCTAATTTAATGTTGAGTGATGGGCTTGGTGATGGGCTTCGTGGACTTGTGTTGGGGTGTCACACCCACAAAGAGGAATAAAATATTCTAATTTAATGTTGAGTTTAGAAGGGGTTCCTAAACTCACTCATTAGACTCCTATATTAGGAGAGGAGAGATTATGACAAATCTCATTGTATTATTATGAAGTTAACATAAGTGAGTGTGCACTTGTGCTAGGAGCTTGGAAATTTCAGCAAGAGAAATTTTGCAATTTTGGCAAATCTAGCCTAGGGTTTCTTGGAGATTTTCTGTTTCTGTTTTCAGCCAAGGAAGGCTTCTGTTTCAGCCAAGAGAGACCACACGTGTGAGGAAAGAGGAGAAGTTGAGCTGCATGTGTGAGGAGGGTACAACCACATGTGTGAAGGAGTCATACGACCCGCACGTGTGAACAGAGCTGTATGGACAAGATGTATAGTCACACGTGTGGGAGAGGCATAACAATCTACACGTGGGATTTTTCTGGGTAGGTGACAATCCATAGAGGCTGACGTCAACAGTCTGTACAGTATGTATGGCTTAAGTTAGTAGGCTGTACAAGTGACTTCAACAGTTTTGCAAATTGGGAATTTGTTCCAGGATTTTGCTGAGGTTGGTTTGCTGATTTTTCTGTTTTGGGGAAGACTGATTTGTCCTCAGAATTGATGAAATTGTGATCGTTGGGAGGGCTGATTTTTCCTTCTGAAATTTTTGAATTTGACAATTTATAGAACATAAAATTTTGTGTCTCAAGTGTGTGGATGATTTATCTCTGATCTTGTTTTTGCTGCTGTAATTTTTGTCAATAATTTTGTGTAAAATTGTTCAGTGATAACAACTAGGGTTTACTATTTGAAATCACTTGGAACTCATTTTCAGATCTGAAATTAGTTGCATATGAAAATTGACAGAATTTAGGGAGATTCCCTTAGCCTCCTAGTTTAGAATACACCAATAGTTAAAGGCTTCCTCGTCCAATATTCTTCATAGAAAAAACAAAATCACGCCTCATGTTTCTAGATTTTGGAACCCCTCAAAGTATTCCACGTTGTCAGTGTGAAAGAAGTTGAAATCATCTTGATTCGATGCAGGCATGTTAACATTATTCACTGGGGTTTGTGAGGGCAGCGCAATACAAGGACCCTCACCCTGCAGATCCATACTAGGTTGCGTAGGCTTCACTGGAATAGCCCCCTTCTCTTCTAGCACCACATCTAAACTCATGGTGTCCAAAGAAGACCCTTTGGGAGGTGAAGAAACCCCTAAATCCTCATGAGAAGGGGTACCCCCGTAAATGTGCAATAGCTTACTCGCTAAGTTTGTACCCACCACGAACTCCTCCATGGCAATGGCTTTCCCCATTGAAGGAAGGGGCGGCCATTCCTTCTTGGTCTTACTCAAGTTGGAAGCCCCAACCGTTGTTAACTTAGGATTCAACGATCTCTTCATGGCTCTTATGGATCCATCATTATCAGAGCATTTTAAGGTGATATACTCTGGAGGAGAACAATCTTGTGACTTGCTTCAACACTGGTATATACTATCTAGCTCTACAGTGATACCTTGCGGTCTACCTTTGTCAAAAACTAGCTCCCCATTGGCTCCTTGAAACCCTTATGGTAGATGTTTCTCCTCATCCCTATTCTGTACACCTCCCTACCTAAATCCATACAGTCCTGCTGTCCATTGGCTGTACGATCTCTTGCACCTATCCATCCCGTACACTGTCTCTCCTCCATGAGCATATCCCCTTGACTCATTGCGTCTTCAAAGGAAGAGGTCCTAATGTTATTTTATTATAATTTTAATTGCTATTTTATCGTTGTTTTATGCTATTTAATGTTATTTTCCTCTGAAGTTTTAGGCTTTGCAGGAATCAAGTTGCATATGTATTCTTTACTATGTTTTGGACAACTATTCTCATATTTCTACTGTGGAAATAATTACTTGGTTTATATATTGCTAAATGCCAATTTATAAATCCTTTCCCCCTTCTCCCTCTCTTGCAGGAGTCAATGCTTGAAGGGATTAAACAGAGAGCTTCCTTGATTGAAAGGCTGGAGAGGATGCGTGCAGAACTTCAATGTACATTAGAAGAAAGGTCTCACTGCAGGAGTCAAATCCAGGTGCTGAAGGAAGAAAATGCACGGTTTAGGGACTGCACTGGAAAGTCAGAATGTGAAATAGAGATCCTTACAAGGAAAGCTATAGCACTCGAGGTAAAGAAATATTCAATTGCATGATAAATAACAATATATTTTATGTGATCTTTGAAGTTCTCTTGTGAAGCTGGAGTTATCCACAAAAAACAACAGCATCTAAACAAGTATAGCCTCCCAGTTCTGAGTCAAACCACAAGAATATTTTTAGAATCCATTTTGAAATATATCATTGACCAATCATAAATACTTTCACATTTTGACATCTAGGAAAGTTATTTACATCAAAGGGAAGAGGTCAACTCTCTCCATCAGCAGCTTGATATAGCAAATGAGAAATTGCAGGTTTGTTCAAAACTCTCTGAAGCAAAAGCCAACAGTGCCCACTGCCAAATATTGATTTATTGCTTGTTTAATGGATTTTCTTTGCGGCTTGTACCTTTCATTTCAGGGGTGATGAATATTGTGTATTTTAGTTTTAAACATCTTTTAACAATAATTTTAATCAGTATTAAATTTCCTTCATTCCTTTTGTTCTTTCAAACACAGATGGCAGATGCTTCTCTTGCACTCCTAAAACAGGAAGAAATTGGATGCATGTCCAAAATTGAGGGCTTTCAGTCTCGGCTTACAGAATCGGAGCATCAGTTACATGAAGGAGAGCTTCTAAGAAGAAAGTTGCATAATACCATCCAGGTAGCTAGTAGTGCGTATTTGCAAGTAACAATGTTACACAGTAATGTTGCATTGGTTATTTTCTGAGACAATATCTGAAAAATTTGTAAAATCATAATATATACCCCTATATTAACCAAGATTTTATGTACATAATTGTTAGTATTGCAAAAGACTTAAATCTCCAGGACCATTTAGTAGGTCAGAAAAATACTGGAACATTAGCTTTGAATTATAACTTGTTTTTTAGATCTGGAAGATTTCCCAATTGATTATTTTCTTAAATAATATTAGAGTTCTTTCTTAAGCTTGTGCCCATTTGACATGAGGCCTTTTCGATATGAGCCTATACACCTTTATCAGGTCATGGAGTACTATCATGTTCCAGGCCACCTACTCTGATCTATTGAAACTTCAATCATATTACATTTAAATCAAGCGCCTATCAAGTTGTTAAAAAGAAGGAAAGATTATATTAATGTCCACTAGAAGCCAAAAGTGACTTACGGGATTATGAAGCTACCTCATAATACTCCATCGTGTAGGATGAGTTCTGATACCTTTGTGCCTCATCTTAAGATGTTAGAAAATAAAGTAAAAGTACCTCATAGAATAACAAGTTCAAAAGCAATAGATTTGAAGTCTCTTTGTTAGGGCTACCTTCTCTGACTAGGTTTACTGAATCTGGAGGTTACTTGATGGATAATATAGTGTTGATTTATCTCTGGGGTGTTCCATTCGGATCTCTGTGTTGTTCCATTCTGATCAAAGCCATGTGTCCCCAAGCATCAGAAACGGGAAACATGAAACAACAGGAAACAGGTTTCTAAAACAGGTATGGAAGGGTCCAAAAAGTATTGGAAACTTTGGTGTAGTCTACATAGGAAATTGTGCAAAATAGGGAAACACTAAGAAATAGTTTCTGTACTTTCCCTCACTTTAGGTTGGTACTTCTCCAACACAAGGGGGGAATCCCTAAGGTTATCTAAGTCCAAACAAACGGTAGTAAATGAAAGTGCTTTAGGACTTAGGGTAAATCTGGTTTTAGTCAAATTGTCACAAATAATTTTCAGATTTACAAAACAGAATTTTAAGTCTAGTTAAAGATGATAAATTAAAGTGATTTGCTAGACTTAGGACAAATCTGAAGTAAGATATTTCTGCTGTAAATTTCAGATTGCAAAACAGAAAATAGAAGGTTAATTTTAATGAATTTTTTTGGTGGTTGAAAGGTGGAACAAGTGTTTAAACTCCAGATTGGGCGAATGGGGTCAAATGGGCTATCTTAGAGCGCTGTTTTGACGAATTTTTAGGGACTAGATGAGCTGCAAATTCCATGCTACAGAAACCCTAAGTTGGCTGAAAATTACAACATAATTTATAAAAAGGTAGGGGTTTCGAAGAGATCCACCTTCAAGTTAGGTTCAAGGGTGTTCTTTTACTAGGAGATTAACTATGCAACAACTCAAGTGATTTTAGATGCAAATAGATTCATTTCCATAACAAAATGTCAAGGAAACTAGGGAGAGGAATTATTACACCTAGTTTACATCCGTTGTAGCAAATATGCTCTTCCCCTTGGCCTCATGAATTAGCTTTGAGAAATACAAATCAGCAACAGTAATCCAGCAATGATATACCGATAGAGATTGCCTCACATTAGCAAGAAAGCACCATCATATTCCATTCAATCCTTCAAAAGAGTCTAGAACAATGTCTCCAAAATTATGTGCACTTTCAACAACCATTACAAATAGAGGAGCCTCTCTTATAAAGAGTTTTGAAGCTCAAACCCTCCTTGATAAAATAAGAATATCAAGTCTAAAACCCTAGGTCTAACCTAGGAATGCATAAACTAACATTATGCACTAACTAACTAGGAGTGGACAAGTCAAACAATAATAAAATAGTGGTGGCTATGCCACATGTACAAATCTCCATGTAATAAGAGCTACCAGAGGTGAAATGCATCAAAGTAGGTGAAAGAACAAGTCAAGGACTTCAATGTCGTCCTCAATCTCCTTCAAGGTAGGTAGCTCCACTAAGAAAATAGGTGAAGTATCATAATGGTTTGATCAAGTGTCAAAAATAGCAACCCAAAGCAAGGGCACCTTCATAAACACCTCCATGACACAATCCCCAAGACATAACAACTCCTCAAGATATGTGCAAATGGACAGGTACAAGGAGAAGGAGTCAACCACCAACCAATAATCCTCAATCCATGTGCAAAGTGGTTATAATATCCAACTAACTCCATGCATTAGGGGACAACCCAACATTTATCAATAAATTTGTGATAAGAATACGTGAATGCCTCAACTTATGTGCCAAGAAGGTGAGTGCTCCACCTAACATCATAATCCACATCACAATAAACCAATACAATTGTGAAACCAATCCCAATAGGCTAGTGCGCTCATGCAATACGCCTCCATCTACTCAAAATAAGGTCAAAGTAGTTTTTGGAAGAGCTAGACCACATGTGTGGTAGCGCTCCATCAAGTGAGGTAGTCCATGTCATAATGAAGTGATGTATCTGTCAAGAACCACCAAATATGCTAGGGCGTTCACATAAGAGAGCTCAAACCACTTCAAACCATGCCAAAATAGACCCCTGAAGTGACTGGAATCATGCGAAAAAGGGGTGAATAAGCCAAGCACTCCAAGCCATAAGCCGTCGAACTTGTTGTGCTTCCCTGACTTCCCTTTCTTCTTGCCCCACATAAGAACAAGATCTCCTTTCTGTAAATTCCTTGGATGAGCCCTTTTGTTGAATGTTCCTTTAACTTTATCTCAAGTCTAAACAAGTTGATCAAATACCTTCCTTCTGTTTCATTGAGCTCCACTAGATGGTTCACTCTCGCTTGAACTTTTTCTTGATTTGTCATGAAATGTTGCAGCAACTAGTACACTTCGATCTTGAAATGAATGGGCAATGTGACTTCCATCCCGTATGCCAACTCAAGTGGACTTCTTCCTATAACTTTCTTCTTTGTTATCCGATCCACCCATAAAGCATACTTGATCTTGCTATCCCAACTCAATTTATTGTCACCCATAGTCTTCTTGATAATGACCATCAAATTCTTATTGCTTGACTCTGTTAATCCATTCTCTTATGGGTAATAATTTGATGAGTGGGGTAGGATAATTCCATTGTTGAAACAAAATGTTGATAGCTCCGTTGAACTGAATACTTTGGCATTGTTGATCGTAATCTTAGTTGGGTCATCGAACTTGGTAATAATCTTATCCTCTAGAAATTCCATGACCACTTTGTCAGTTGCCTCTTCGTGGGTATTGCCTCAACTCACCTGTTGAAATAATCAATGGTAGTAATAATCCATCAAAAACCATTCCTCAAGTTCTCCTTAAAATCACCGATGAAATACAAACCCTGCTACTAAAACGATGCTTCTACTACAACAAGTTGCAAAGGAAAAGCTAAGGGGGGTAACTTCCATCTAGATCACAGGCTGAAATGTTGCCTTCCCACAAATACTTGACAACGTTGACATGCTCTAAAAAATTTGTGGACATCAACAAATATCATTGGCTAACAATACATGTTATTCACTGATTTGCACTAGCTAGACTTGCAGTTGAGCCGCCAAAGTTTAAGCAATCAAATGCTCAGTATCCAGAGTTCAGAAGTTCAACTAGTCTATTTGACCAAGTTTGAGCAATCATGGTGAGCTCATCAAGGAAAAGGGAAAGGGAACGTCCCTTAGGTGGAGTCGCCAGGCAAGCTAAGGGAAAGGCTTTGGGATAGCTTACCAAAGTGTCGTTAGGGCACAAAGAGGATTCAAAATCCTCCCCAACAACGACGCCAAAATGTTATAGCGCAAGTTGTAGGTTGGCCAAAGCCTGACCCAACTACAAAGCAAGTGCTACAACTTGGGAATCCTACACCCAATGTCACCTCGATGTAGGTCCTGCATTTCAAGGGTGACTAGGTCACTCTAGGGAGGCAATCCCGGTGACCCTAGGGGGATTGAGATGGAGATGGAGGGAAATGGAAGTGAAGCCCCTAGAGGTCAAGTCTAAGTGGAATAAAATGTAGGAAGAGTGTTAGTTTTAGGGTAAATTTGCAGAACAATAGTCTCCTTTTAAATTTCAATGATTAAAGCAAATAGATCTGTTATCCAATCAGAGATAAAATACATAGAAAGTAGATCTATGAAGGACAACAATAGCATAAGAGAAAAACTCTAATTACACATGAATATAAACTCAGATCTAAATCACTAAACATAGATTTCAGATCTAACAAATTCTGTCCAAGCATTTCACAATATATTTATATCATAGATCTACTCAATGCATGCTAGCTTAAACAGATCTGAAACAGAATTAGATCCAAATCAAGGAAAGATGAGTAAGGCACATACCTGGTACAACAACCTACCTCTGAAGATAGCACAATAAACACAATAGGTATAGGTCCTGTTTGTATGCTCAGACAAAGGTTCAGTTCATGGATCAAGTGTGGATCTCTATGCCAAAGACTGAAGGAACTTTCTTGCCACCAAGCCCAAAGGCCACAGGGATAAAAACATAAAAAGAAAAGAACCCAAACCCTCACAGCAAAACCCTTGCCCAAGAAACCTTTAGATCTGAAAACCCTGGACTGTGTGTAAACCCTTGATTCAATAGTGATGTAAATAGAGCAGCTAAGAAGCTTTAACAAGCAGTAACCCCACGAAACTACCCTAGCTAGAGGGCCGCACAGCAGACTTAGGATAGGGGTACCAACACCTTAGAATTAGTCCACACAACAGGGCTAAATTCACAAGGTCTGCTGCTCATAAACTGAAACCCACCAATGCCAAGGGTACATTTTTACTGGGGTCGTGACAAAAGAGTTGAACAATCAATGCCACCGACATCGAGGTACATAAAGGGATTGGTTCTCTTGATTAAATGTCAGTTCCATACCCTCATACATGATAGAATCCAGTGGAAGCATTGCAATCTTGCCATTCTTGAAATCCTGAAAACTGTTGTCTGTTGAATTTTGAATGAGACCTAAAATTCTACTTTCTCCATATGAAGTCCAATGAGGTTGGAACCACTCTCAAACATCCTGAAACAATTAATGGTAATGTTAAAAATTTAAGTAAAAGGATGAAAATGAAAGATAAAGGAGAATGTCACTTTTACTTTTAACATTATCATTAATTACTAGGGGTGGGGACCTCTTTAAATAACCCTAGTAAGGACAAATAACCCTCACCTGCACACCCAAACACCTCATTCCCCCTTGGAAGCGTGTGGGCCTTCCTCAAAAGCGCCTATGAAGCGCGCTTCAGAGGGGGACGCTTCAGAAATCACAGGAATCGTGCTCAAGAGCCCCGAAGCGCATTTCCAAAAATTGAGTCGCGCTTCAGAGGGCGCTTCCAGGACGCACCTGCTCGGATCGAGCTTCGGGGCTTTGAAGCGGGGGGGGGAAAGCTTCCGGTAACCCTGATCTCGAAGAATTCAAGAACGCCAAACCACCCTCTTTCGACGGTGAAATAAAGAAGGGAGAGGAAGCGGAGGCTTGGCTGCTTGGACTAAAGAAGTATTTCAGAGTCCATGACTTCTCGGAAAATTTGAAGGCCCGAGTAGCCACTTTCAACCTGAATGGGAAGGCTTCCATTTGGTGCGAAGACCTTAAGAATGTAAAAGGGATTCACGAAGAAGACCTATCTTGGGAACGGTTTGAGAAATACTTCAGGAAGAAGTATCTGTCGGAAAAGTATTTCGATGAAAAGACTAAAGAATTCTATGAACTCAAGCTGGGGCAACGCACCATAGAGGAATATGTCAGCAGATTCCTCGAATTGCTGAGGTACGTGCCCTATATAAAAGCAGAAAAGGCAAAGGTGCAATGATTAATCAGTGGACTACCTAAGGACTATCAGAACAGGATTGAGTTTGACGAGCCAAAGACCCTAGAAGATACTATCCGAAAGGCAAGAAATTGTTATGAACAACTTGGGCATCGGACAGAACCTCGTGAAGGCTGGAAGCAGAAGAATAGTTCGGGATTCCAGAAAAAGGGGTTTAAGTCCCCAAGATTTAAAAACTATAAAAAGGACTCAAGGATGAGCTTACCAACCCGAAGTGTACACCAACAGAATTTCCCCTCCCAGAGCGAAAATAAACCTTTTGGATCTACCCCAAGAAAGATTGATAACTTGAAGAAAGAACCCTTAAAATGTTGGGGTTGTGGAGAAGAACATCTACTGAGGGACTGCCCGCACCGACAACAGAACAGTCGGAGAATTTACAACGTTCAAGAAGCTACCATCGTCAATGACGTGGCCAGGAGTATGCCGCAAATTTATGCAACCGTGGATAATAAACATGCTGACCACCAAGCTTCAGTGGTGGAGATGGAAGGTATGATCACCAACCATCTAGTGTCTATTCTAATTGACCTTGGTTCAAATTTGAGTTATATAGCCCCTAAGGCTGTTGATAAGTGTAAATTACAGCCACATAAACATGCGAAGCCATGGTTGGTACAGTTAGCCATTGGCACCAAAAGAAAGGTAGCGGAGGTCATACCAGCTTGCCAATTCACTATGGGTGAATTCCCCACCCAAGCAACCCTTAACGTATTACCCCTAGGATCGTATGACCTGTTGATTGGTATGGATTGACTAGCCACATATAAAGCCAGACTGGACTGTTATCGTAAAACCTTGGAATGTGTAAGTGAAGAAGCAAGAAGGATAACCCTTCAAGGGATCCAAAAACTGTCTCGGTGAGACGAATATCAGCCCTTCAAATGAGAAAGTATTGCAGAAAGGGATGTCCATTATATGCGATACAGGTGTTAGAAACAGTTGAAGAGGACAAACCAAGCCTCGAGGACCACCCCACACTAAGAGAATATAGAGATGTATTTCCGGAAGAGGTATCAGGTTTACCTCCGAGAAGGGACATTGACTTCTCGATAGAACTTGCACCGGGAGCAGTGCCAGTGTCTAGGACACCCTACAGGATGAGCACACCCGAGCTAGTTGAGCTTAAATTACAACTAAAAGAAATGATGGATAGAGGCTATATCCGGCCTAGCGTGTCTCCATGGGGAGCACCAGTCCTGTTTGTGAAAAAGAAAGACGATACCCTTCGACTGTGCATAGATTATAGACAACTCAATAAGGTAACCATAAAGAACAAGTACCCCTTACCTAGGATCGATGACATGTCCGATCAATTGGGAGGTGCTTCCATCTTCTCAAAGATTGACTTGAGATCTGGATACCATCAAGTCCGAATCAAGGGTGAAGACATCCACAAAACTGCCTTCAGGACGAGATATGGTCACTATGAGTTTGTGGTAGTACCATTTGGATTGGCCAATGCCCCTGCCACTTTTATGTGCTTGATGAACAATGTGCTTAGCAAATTCCTAGACAAATTTGTACTAGTTTTTATTGACGATATATTAATTTACTCCAAGAATAGAGAGGAACATGAGGAACATCTTAGACTTGTGCTTCAATTGCTAAGAGAACATCAGCTCTATCAAGTGCGACTTTTTCCGAAAGCAAATACATTACTTGGGCCATGTCATATTTGAAGAGGGAGTAGCAGTAGATCTTAACAAGATCAGGTCTATCATGGAATGGCCTACCCCAAAGGACGTTTCGGATATCAGATCCTTTATGGGCTTAGCAGGATACTATAGGAGATTTATAAAAGGATTCTTCAAGATTGGTTGTCCAATCACTGCCCTCCAGAAGAAGGGAGCTAAATTCACGTGGACACAAGAATGTGAAGAAGGATTTCAATCCCTGAAACACCTTTTGACCCATGCACTCGTGCTGAAGATCGTTGATCCCGAAAACGACTTCCTCGTGTGCACAGATGCCTGTAAGGAAGGGCTCGGAGGAGTCCTTATGCAAGGAGGAAGTGTAGTCTGCTATGAATCCCGAAAATTGAATGAGCACGAAGTCAACTATGTGACCCATGATCTAGAGCTGACTGCCATAGTGCACGCCTTAAAAATGTGGAGACATTACCTCCTGGGAAGGAAATTATTACTTATGACAGACCATTGTGGATTGCGATATCTGTTTGACCAACCAAAGCTCAATGCCAGACAAGCTAGGTGGATGGCCCTCCTTAGTGAGTTTGATTTTGAAATCAAACATGTTAAAGGAAAGGAAAATAAGGTGGCCGATGCCCTTAGCAGAAGTATGAAAACAATTCACCTAGCAGCGGTGAGCACCTGCGAGACGAATGTCAAAGAAAGAGTCAGGAATGCACAAGAAACAGACACATTATTATAGACCGTGACCTCATACCTGGAGCAAGAACCCACAGGAATAAAGTATGAAGGCTACCAGATGATAAATGGAGGTTTGCTAACTTACAAAAACAGATTGTATATTCTAGATTGTGACGACTTGAAGAGGTTCATAATGGATGAACTACATAAAAGACCATATACTGGTCACCCGGGATATCAAAAGATGATCACGACCACTAGGAAACAATTCTATTGGCTTGGGTTAAAGAAAGACATAGCTAACTATTTAGCTAAGTGCCTAGAATGCCGACAGGTTAAAGAAGAACACTGGCACCCACTAGGATTATTACAACCTCTACCAATCCCGGAATGGAAATGGGAAACCATTTCCATGGAATTCATCACAGGATTACCAACATCAACCAAACAGAATGACGCCATCATGGTAGTNGAACTACATAAAAGACCATATACTGGTCACCCGGGATATCAAAAGATGATCACGACCACTAGGAAACAATTCTATTGGCTTGGGTTAAAGAAAGACATAGCTAACTATTTAGCTAAGTGCCTAGAATGCCGACAGGTTAAAGAAGAACACTGACACCCACTAGGATTATTACAACCTCTACCAATCCCGGAATGGAAATGGGAAACCATTTCCATGGAATTCATCACAGGATTACCAACATCAACCAAACAGAATGACGCCATCATGGTAGTGGTGGATAAATTGAGCAAGTCCGCCCATTTTATCCCCGTCAAATCGACTTGCAAGGCAATAGATATTGTCAGCATATTCATGAAGGAGATATTCAGACTACATGGTATGCCTAAAGAGATCGTGTCTGACAGAGACACGGAATTTACTTCCAACTTTTGGAAATTCTTGATGGTTGGTCTGGAGACCAAATTACTGTTTAGCACAGCCTATCATCCTCAAACTGATGGACAGACGGAAAGAGTGAACTAAATATTGGAAGACATGCTAAGGATGCATGTAATGCATCAACCTAAAAAGTGGGAAGATTACCTGCCACTGGTGGAATTCGCCTACAACAACGGCTACCAAGAATCCCTGAAAACGAGTCCTTTCGAAGTCCTCTATGGTAGACCGTGCAACACTCCAGTCAGTTGGAGTAACCCAGTAAACATAATTACTATTGGACCCGACATATTGAAAGAAATGGAACAACAAGTGATTCAGATTAAACAAAATCTGAAGGTCGCTCAGAACAGACAGAAAAGTTACGCCGACCGAAAAAGAACTCCAAGAGAATTCAAGACGGGAGACCACGTATATCTCAGAGTTAGGCCCAGGAAGAGTTCCTTGAGGATGGGAGCTTGTGCCAAGTTGACACCTCGGTATTGTGGACCCTTTGAAGTTCTAGATAGAGTGGGACCTGTAGCTTATAGGCTAGCACTTCCTCCCACAGTAAAAGCACATAATGTTTTCCATGTTTAATTGACTGGTCTGTGATCCAGGTGGAACCGGAGGGAGAAAACCTGCCAGAACCTCAATGCATACTGGATAGAAAGGAAACCCCACTCAGGAACCGAACCATTGCACAGGTCAAGGTGCAGTGGAAACATTTTGGCCCAGATGAGGCTACATGGGAAATGGAAGATGCCATGAAATAGGCATATCCGATTTTGTTTACTTCTGTACATACACGTCATATTGATAAATAGAACATCGAGGACGATGTTCCTTTAAGGAGGAGGGAATTGTAACACCCTGTTTCCCCCACAGTCTGTAAAAATAACTATATTGGCCAAGAACTATGGCAAACTCAAAGATGTGAATGTTTGATTTGACAAACTTTTTTATAAAAGGTCGATGAATGTAAATTATGTTATGAATATGTGTTGCATGGCTACTGGGAGGGGGATGTGCTAAAAGAGACCATGATGGCTAATGAGAGGTGGTGGAAGGGACCTGGAATGGTTGCGTTAACTTCCACCGATCCAGTACCGTACTGGTTTTACCTGCTCAAAGACCAAAGCAACTCTCTGACCCTGGAATGGATTTCCCCTTAGATTGGTAGGTGGGGAGGCTCCTCAAGAGTTAATGAGGGGATGGGGGTGCACTGCCCATCCGTAACAGCTCCCAGACCTGACCGCGGACAGGGAAATTCATGCCACACGCAATCTTGCAGAGAAAAGGCAAGAGAGGAAGTGTGGTAAGGGGGGAGAAGAGAGAAAAAAGAACGCACGCGACAGGGATCACGGGAAAGAACTGGAGAAACTCTAGAAACACAGGGAGTTCTGAACAAAGGAGAAGGAGAGTAACCTTCATCCTTGACTTCCATTGAGCTGGAAGTAGAAAATTGAACCTCAAGCATTGTGGTCTAGCTCGGGGGTGGCTAGTGGTAAATCTGTTTGGAGTCATTGAGCCTACGGTTGGGTGGAAACGAGCACCCCTCTCAGCAGTCGTGTCACACTTGGTGTTTTCTGATAAGTGTTATGTCTTGTATTTTTGAATCGAATGCATGCTCATGTTTATACACTCATAAATGGTTTCTGTATGGAAGTGTTTGCCTGTGTTTTGATTTGGAGACAAGGGATACATGCTTATATTTATATGACCATAATTGGTCTATGTATAGAATGAGTAGGTTTAGAATACGAGTTCGTTCCCTTGAGAATTGTCCTATCTACTTGGCTCACGCTATGCCCTAGTTTAATTTCCCGAAGGCACTTCTCTCGGGAAGTTTCCTCGCACTCCAGAGTCAGAGTGAGTCCCTCAAAAGGACTACCATGATAGTAAACCCACGAGTTTACTTTACCCTTACCACTGAATTTATAGCTCAACGAATTAGGAAGACTTTTACTCAGGTCACCAAACCTAGGGATAATTTACATAAGAACCCTCTGAAAGATCTGTCGGAGCTCTATTGCCTGTCAACCTTAACCTTTGCATAGGTAGGAGGGTGGACTTGGCAACATCTTGAAAGTCCCGAAGTATCTGGACCCGCTCATCGGCATTTCGGCATTTCGGCGTTTCGGCACCCGGTAAACCAAAGGGCAAGACCCTTCGTTGTCGCAAGTCGCGAAGTCCCGGTATGTGAAACTCCGAATCAGCTTAGTGTGAATAGGTTTCGGCATTTCGGCACCCAGGAAACCAAAGGGCAAGACCCTTTGTCGTCGCAAGTCGCGAAGTCCCGATATGCGAAACTCCAAATTAGCTTAGTGTGAATAGGTTTTAGCATTTCGGCGTTTCGGTACCTGGGAAACCAAAGGGCAAGACCCTTCGTCGTCGCAAGTCGCGAAGTCCCGGTATGCGAAACTCCGAATCAGCTTAGTGTGAATAGGTTTCGGCATTTCGACATTTCAGCGTTTCGGCACCCGGGAAACCAAAGGGCAAGACCCTTTGTTGTTGCAAGTCGCGAAGTCTCGGTATGAGAAACTCCAAATCAACTTAGTGTGAATAGGTTTTGGCATTTCGGCGTTTCGGCACCTGGGAGACCAAAGGGGAAGACCCCTCGTCTTCGCAAGTTGCGAAATCTCGGTTTACGAAACTCCGGGAGGATCTGGACCGCCCATTGGAGGAGACGCGTGGTGAGCAGTCAGAGTTCGGGGAAAGCTTCGAAACCCCGTAAGCCATTGGATCTCGTAGGACAGCAAGGGGGTTAAGGCTGAGTGTCCTTCAACGCCCTTAAGCTCAGGAGGGATAGTGACCGTTAGATCCAGATCAACGATGTTCGTTGATCTCCTAAACGAGTTCCTATAATTGAATTCGGGGATTTGAGTGACAGGAGTTCTGGAGTCGTTGCATCGTGATCTCCCGGTTCACGAAACTCCGAAGAGATCTGGACCATTGGATCCATATCATTGAGGATTGTCGGATCTCGTACAAGAACTCGCGTATAGGATTTCGGGTTTTGGGGTTCGAAGAGTCGAAATACTTGACTCTCTTGCATTTCGAACTCCCAGTTACCGAAATCCCTATACGACCATGACCGTCGGATCAGGGGGGATTTGCCGTCGTCGATCTCAACGTAGGTACGATTTCAGTTTTTAGGGTTTGAAGAGTCGAAAGGACTTTACTCTTGGGCATCGCTGAGTCGCGAATTGCGAAAAGCGCCTCTTGGCTTGGCCTGGGGTCATAACCGATGATCACATGGAGGTGAAGCCCGCACTTGGTGCTTGAGTTGTACACGACGGGTTTTCAATGAAAGAACCGGTGGATTGGTTTAGTGAAGGTTCCGACAGGAAGAGCTAGCCTGCGCTAGGACCTCGTAGGAACTCGGGGATTCTGTCCCTCGAGAAAAAGGAGAAAAAGGTGAAAAAAATCTATTAGGCCGTATTGGGTATGTTACAATCATCTTCATTTCTATTCACATGACGATGCACCCAACACTTTGGGATTTCACACGTTCACCTTGTGCTCAGCCATAGGCACGTCCAACCAGGGTTACCGGAAGCTTCCCCCCCCCAACCCCCCGCTTCGAAGCCCCAAAGCTCAATCCAGGCGGGTGCGTCCTGGAAGCGTCCTCTGAAGCGCGACTCAAAATTCTGAAGCGCAATTCCCCCTCAGAAAATGCGATTCCTGCCATTTTGGAAGCGTCCCCTTTGAAGCGCGCTTCAGAGGGCGCTTCAAGGAAAAATGCGCACGCTTCAAGGGGGATACGCATCTTCAAGGAAAAGTTCAATTTTTTTTTTAATTTTTGGAGTTAGGGTGGGGCCTAGCTTAGGCTTAGGGTTGAGGGAAAAGAATGAGGAGAATAAAAGAGCTCTTTCCCCTCTATTCTCCTCATTCTTTCATCTTGAGCTTGGAGGAGAGAACTTGGAGGAGAGAGCAAAGGAGAGGTTGAGAGTGCAGATTTGTGAGAACTTGGAGGAGAAAGCAAAGGAGAGCTTGGAAGAGTGAGCAAAGAGGAGCTTGGAGGAGAGAACAAAGGCAACCATCTTCCAAAGGTTTCAAGTTTCAAGAGCTAA
>JASDQU010200970.1:0-13813 GCA_032191745.1 Picea mariana | reverse complement strand
CCAGATCCATCCTCAACTTGTTTTCTGAAATAAAAAACCCCAATTAAATGAGTTCTGTCTTCATGAATGAGGATTTCTTCATGTTGATCAAGAGCTTGTCCTGCTGCAATTTCTACATCACTGTAGCCAAATGCTTCAGATGTTCTACCACTATTTTACTGTAGACCAGTATGTCATCCAAATACACAATAACAAATTTCCTGATGAACTCCTTCAGGACTTCGTTCATCAACCTCATGAAGGTACTTGGCGCATTTGTTAAGACAAATGGCATAACAAGCCATTCATACAAGATTTCGTTAGTCTTGAATGTTGTCTTCCATTCGTCACCTTCTCTCATGCGAATCTAGTGATATCCACTTTTCAAATCAATATTTGAAAAATATTTTTCTCCACTTAAGAAATCCATCAGATCGTCCATCCTAAGCAATGGAAATTTGTACCTGATGGTTATCTTGTTGATCACCCTCGAGTCAGTACACATCCTCCAGCCTCTGTCTTTCTTTGGACTGAGTACTGTTGGAACATCACATGGACTCAAGCTTTCCCTGACCAAACCTTTGTCCAATAACTCCTGGACTTGCCTCTTAACTTCTTCATTCTCTTGCGGCGTCAACCTGTACGCGGCTTTGTTTGGAAAACCAGCTGCTGGTATGAGATCAATATGATGACTCACACTTCTTATTGGTGGCAACAAATGAGGTAATTTATCTACTATGATGTCAGCGAACTCTTCTAGCAGTTCTTGAACCTCCTCTGGTAAATCATCCACTCTTGTGCCATTCAGAACAATCCTCGGCTTTCTGACCACAATGAACTATGGATCCTCCTTCTTCTTAACCTCTGTAAGAAGTTCCTTCCCACTCATGAGAAGTACTGTATTGCTTACTTCCGGCTTTACCTCCTTATCCTTTATCGGAAGTAACATGTGTGTCCTCCCATTCTTCTCTAGGGTGTATGTGTTCATTCGCCCATCATGAATCACATTTCTGTCATATTGCCATGGTCTACCCAACAATAGATGAAAAACATCCATAGGAATGACATCACATAAAATCTTATCATTGTATCCTCCTATCTTGAATTCAACCAAGCATTGTTTAGTAACAGTTACCTGGTGTCCTTTCTGTAGCCATGAAACTCTGTATGGGCTTGGATGATCAGTCGTCTCTAGCTCCAACTTCTCTACCATATCTGTAGATAAGAGATTATCTGTTCTACCACTGTCTATAATGACCTTACATACCCTGTCCTTGGTCTTGCAAGCAGTCCTAAAAAGTCTGGTCCTTTGGACTGAACTTTCCACCTCTTTCTCTGGTGTCAAAAGGACTTTTCGCATCATCAACGATCTTTCGCCTTCAATGTCTTCTGCTTCAAAATCCCACCTCTGTGCTTCAGTGATGTGAGCTTCTCCAATGTACTTCTTTTTATCTAGACACTCGTAATACTTGTGCCCATTCTTTCCACATGTGAAGCATGTAATTACTCCACCTCTTCCTCTTCCTTTGCCTCTAGTACAAGGAAAAGTGTTGTTGTCAGCATAATCTCCTCTCTTCTCATTATGCTGCCCTCTTTGCTCAACATATGGCCCTCTCTGTGAGGTCCCACCTCTCTCAACTTTACCCTGAGGTTTCTTCCATTCCTCCTTGGGCTTCTAGTATTTCTCTTGGGCAACTGATTTGCCCCTGGGATGACTTCTGCCTCTGCCCCTCTGACTCTATTTTTGGCTCAGCTTCTCTTCAGCTTTCAGAGCCATTTGATAAGCATCCTCCACCGTTTGGATGGTTACCATGCTCATCTCATCCTGGATATCATATCTTAGTCCATTCATATATCTGGCTACCTTCTCATCATTGATTTCCTGATGATCTTCTCTGATGTTCAGTCTATAGAATTCCTCAGTGTATTCCTTGACTGTCATTAGCTTCTACCTCAGGTTTTGCATCCTCTTGAACAGAGTAATTTGGTAATCCCTGGGGATGAATTTTGCCTTCATCTTTGCAATCATCCTGTCCCAGCTTTTGATCTTCTTCTTGCCCTTGCAGCATCTGTCATCTTGTAGTTCATCCCACCACAATGCTGCATGTCCTTTCAAGCATGTGACAGCATGCTTGACTTTCTTGTCTTCTTCAACATCTTTTTAGTTGAAGTATGTATCCATAGCTCTAATCTAATCTAGAATCTCTTCTGCATTCAAGTTTCCCTCGTAAACTGGAATGTCCATTTTCACTCTTGCACCCATCCTGGCAATAGCTTTGATCAAACACTCGTTTGATGTGTCTTCAACTGCAACTTCTTCTTCACGTTCATCCTCAACTTCTCTTTCGGAATCACTAAGATCCCCTACACTGGCTATGCATCTTTGCATTGTCTCCATGTCTTCAAGTCTATCTCATAGATCACGCGTCTATCTCTCCATGACTAGATCAGTTATCTGTCTGCCTCTTCTTCTTGGCATTTCCCTATCCTCTGGATTGGGTGATTGCATGTCCCTTCTCCTTGGTGGCATGGTGAATTCTCCTTCTCTGCTACAGAAAGAAAAGAATCTTTCTGTGCTTTAATACCAAACCTGAAGCAGGCGCGCCCGCAAGCACGTCCTCTCATAGGATCTTTCTTTCAATTATGGCCCGAAGAACTTTTAAGTTCTTCTATTTCCCTATTGGGAAATCTGCACCCACAGAACTCTTTGCACGATCCCCTCTCTTTACTTATCGAGGAATTGGACTTCGCGGTTTCATGGGGTCAGTGGTCGAGCGCTGGTGTTTCGAATCCCCGAGACATGATGCAAGTCAACGCTGAACCTTCCTTTACCCTGTCGAGACTTCTCCTATCGCAATTTCGGCACTCACAATATCGAACGCCTTGTCTCTCTGACTCTCGAACCCCAATACGCCGAACCTCTGATGCGTTCGCGGGTTGACTTTTCAGTGATCCCTTATCTCATCCGGAATTTGGACTTCGCTATATTGAGAATCTTGATGTCAATGTTTCGAGCTTTCTCGCCACGAAACTCTGATAGCTCATGCCACCTATCCACTCGCTGACTCCACTATGGCCCCACACTTTTCTCATATTCATCAAGATATCGCATATCGCAATATCACGACTCTCGTTGCAATATTTTGGAGTTTCGATCCACGAAACCTCGACACACGATATACGTATAGATCCAATGACCCTTGTGGCTCGTATCAATGGCCTTGCCCCTCCTGAGCTTTTAGCCTCTAGAGAATATGATGTTGTATCTCACTTACACCTTTTTGAGATCTGACAGCTCACAGAACTTCACGAGATCTCCTCAGGGAACTCTGACCGTTCGTTCCTCCTAGTGAAATCTGTGAAATGACTAAGTGTCCCTTCGTGGAATTTGTTCACCTGCGTGCAGACCTGCGACACCTGCTTGAACACTCCATGGAAAAAACCCCTTGTTCTTCCACTTGATGATTACTCGAAGGTCCTATACCCCCTAAGCTTCCAAAATATCCCTGCACGCTGTCCTTGTGGTAGACTTTCAAACACTTCAAGTGCTTGAACTCTTTCGACTCTGCACACACCTGCAGCAACAGTCCTTCAACCTCTCTTCTCAGTTTCACAACCCTGAGCTTTTCTTGGCCTGCGCACTCCTTGCACAGCTCCTGTGCCTGACTACACCTTTGAGATGAATGAGAACAAAAGCTATCTCTATCTGAACCGTCTGTCAACGCACTCCTTGCAGACACTTCGATTGTACTCCTTGCATGAATTCTCTGGCTCAAATAGAGAAACAATTGCAACTCATTCATTCTCCCTCTTAGACCTCAATTCAAACATGAAATCATATACAAAGAATATAAAAGAAAATGTATAATAGGAAGCAAACATTCATGAGCACATCAACTTCAATACACAGGGAATAGACACAAAACCATGAATTTGAACCAATTCCTTTGTATTAATTCAANTCTCTTCTCTACAATGCTGCTTCATAATAATGTTACAATACACAATGAGGGTGTCTATATCCCGTTTCCCTCTTGCACTCTAGAACTGTCTAATCTAGAATTAAATTCTACCTACCTGCATTAACTATCTTAAATGCCTTCTACCTACTAAGGATGAGAGATAAAGGCTCAAGGTCCGATTACATAATACAAGTGCGTCTCATCTTAATGGCTCATTTAATATGGTGCAACAATCTTCAAGGAAATTTCAAAATATGTGATGGTGTTTGTCCAACTGTCAGATTGCTTCCGCGCTAGCTCGCTTGACGTGGGATGATGCTCTTGTATCACATTCCAATAGGCCATTCCACTCACCTCTTGAGGGAATAGGAATTGATTTCTTCATAATTTGGTTTCTTTTCTACCATTGTAAGAAGAGCTCTCCATTAGGGAACTCAAGATCCCTCCCAAGGAGGAAGAGGGGACTCATAATTCCTCACTTCTCTATGATTTTTTTCCAACTAATATAGTTATCCATTGGTGGCATATTCTTGGTCATTGGTTGATTGTTTTTGGTTCAAAGTTTCTTATGCATTCTAGTTTTATTTCCTTAGTTGATTTTAGTTTGTTTACTTGTTTATTTCATGTTCTTGGATTGTTTAAATCATGCACTAACCTTTGTCTTATCTAGAGGGACCAACTAGATATGCAAGTGCCCTTATTTTGCTCACCCAAGTGACAAAAAGGACACAACAGATTGACAACCATACTGGGGAAATGTATCAATTTCCACCCTATTTTGGATTTGAGAGAACTTATTTTTGACCCATTTGTCTTGCAGGTACAAAAACCTACCTAGCCTTTCCTGTCAAGAGCCAAGTTTGGAGATTGAGGAGGAGAATTTCACTCAAAATTTCCCCCCTCGATGCATATCAGAACATGCATGGGTATTTCAGCCCATAGATGCGCACTCAATGCACTATGCACCCAAAAGGAATCTTTTCTCTGTGCATTGTGCACCCAAACGACTTCTATTCTCTGTGCATTCTACTCATTGTGTACCCACTACACCTCTGTCTGAATTGTAACCCACACACATTTCCAGAGTTTCAAAATTGTAAGAGTTTTTGTGATGATTTGAAGGCCCCTAGCCTTCAAAATCTTGCTTTCATGCAATTTGTAAATGTACTACACTTATACTCCTTTCCCATATGAAAGGTTAGATAAACATAGGAAATTTGTTATCAGATTAATCGGTAAGTGTGGATACAAACACATCTCCCTAGATTCCACATGAAACTAAAACAAAATAGAAAAGAATGCACACTTCGCCTTAAACTTCGTTATCATATGAACTAGTTTAATGAGTTACAAGTGACATACCTTTTAAACGATGCTTGATCATCGCTAGTTTCATCCTTGTAACTCTTTCCTTGGGTTTGCAGAATAGTAATCCTATCCAAGAATCAAAAACCAACAAAGAGGGAAAACAAAGATATATGTATTCTAATGAAGTTTATGTATATGATATACAATAAAAGACAAGATGATTTTATGGGGAAGACATGCATTACTATATTAAGTGAATAGAAAGTGGAGAATAAAACCCATGCCTTGATGTTGCAAGGTCCCCTTTCAATGGCTCTTTTCTTCAACACACACACCTTTGCTCCAAATTCCTTGAATGAAGAAGATCCACAATTTGATTTGAAGAACTAAAGAAAATCTCTCAAGCATAATCTGAAGTAGAACTCTCCATACAAATCTTAGCCTATTCAATCTTATCCTTTTCCATGAGAAATCCCTCTTTATATAGCATGAAAGAGATATGGATGAGGAAATTGGGATGATCCCACCAAATCAAAGAGGTGAGTAAGATCCAAACCGATTGGAGGCCACCTCATTTTCTAGAATATTCCCTTATAGAACATTCATTAAATTTGACTTTTCTCATGCTTTAAGCATGTGACAATGTTGCAGTACATGTTCAGAGCAGAGTGTGACGATCAGACATCATAACAACCCATGCATTTAGAAGGGCGGGACGACCTTATTTCATATGGTTTTTGGTAGAGGAAAGTAAATCGATTTTCCCATATAGAAAGTCTCTTTTAATATTTTTAGGGAACATGAACACATCTTGTCAAGTGATCAATGAGGTGACCAAAGTAATGTGTAACATAATTCCCCCCAAAGTATGAAGCTGGAACTCGTGATAGCTGAAAAACTTTATAGAATGTGTGTGTCGAAAACAAGGAGTGCATCGATTAGGAACCTGCAAACAAACAAGCATCTGCATAATATCATACCATTTTATGACATAGGCATTCCCATACTTAGAATACAAGTGATGCTCATAATATGTGTCAAGTGAGTCATGGCCACTAAACATACACCATGGATCCATGTCATCATGATTCAACATAGCCACAAAGAATATACTATGGATGTATGCTCTAAAGAACTCAAATTCAGACATATCCATGAGACATACAAAGTGGATCTATGTGTCAATACAAATTCATGAATACTCCATCGCACCCTGGACCAAAATGATAAGATCCAGGGTATTCATTTCCATCGGCTCTAAGTATGAATCTAACCATGTGATTATAGATGTTGAAGTCGAACATGGTAGAAACCACTTGATTACTGATCATTAATGAAAACCATTAACAAGTGTGAGGAAAATCACCATTGATGTCAATGACTCCCAAGGTACCTTAGTACAATCCAACGAATGTGACTAAATGAGTTGAAGTTGAACACTCAATGGAATCTTCCAATCAAGGGTCAATGATGTGAACCTACTATTGAAAGCAAAGAAACCTGCCATTGAGGCATGCATGCTCTAAGGTACTAAATTATTTCTAGGTCTTGTTCCCAGATAATGAGTTGAAGTCGAAAGGAAAAGACTCGTTGCAGGAGGGCCTTGATGTATCCCCCATCAATGACACAAAATATATAACATATTTCAGGTAGATCAAAGTATAAAGTGATTTGGAACTGACATAGGGAAGGTTGACATGGTAGAAAATTTACAACTTCATATGGCCGACTCAATAGAAGGCTTGTTTGGGTTGGACTTCTCTTGAACAGATGAATGAAATGATAGTTGTCGTGGTAGAATTGACTCAAGGAGGACCCAACATATGAAATTGTGGATGGTCAAACGAGAGATAAATGGATTTCCCAAAATGGATACAATGATGAATAGGGGATGTCATGTTCAAGAGTGACTAGTACTGCCACTAATACAAATACAGAGACACATTTATTTCCCAATTTCCCCCCACCATTTTTGGAGAGTACCTCTTTATTTTTACACAAGCTTGAGGAGGATAACATATGCTTGTTGATGTAAGCTCATCCTTCGGATGCATCCCTCGAAGTATGTTTAACGAAACCTAAGAAGGAGTGGTTCGATCCCATATGGGTCTTTCGATGTTTGTTTAACGAGTCCAAAGAGAGAAAACTCAGGGGTTTTGCATTTTTAGAGAGTCTGAAAAACACTTAAAGAGAAATTCATAATTTCCTTTTTCATAAATTAATCCGACAAGACTGAAAAAATGATAACCTACCGCTCATCAGATGTTTTCTTCAAATAATTTTACGAGCGTGAAAAGAACAAGGTCACTCGACAATCTTTTCATCTTTAAGGAGTGTGAAAAGATATTAAAGGATAATCCATAGATTTTGTTTTTCATGTCACCATTATGAGTTCAAAAAAAAGACAAAAGACTACTCGACTACGTTCTCATGTTTTACGAGCGTGAGAAAGAATTAAGACTTTGCTCATAGTTTTTTCTGAAAAAACCCTAAAAGGATCTGTACATGCGACAAATATAAAAATAAACCAAAAATAGGACCCTTGTTCCAGCGTCTCACCTCTAGACTTTTCAATCTTCAAAAATCAATCACTTGTAAAGTTGTTAAGACTTTAGGGTTTGGATAAAGCATAAAAATAATTTAATATACAAATGAAAAGTGATAAAAGTCAATAAAATAGGTAAAAAACCACATTTTACTATTTCATTTGTAACTTTACCCAAATATTGCTCCAAAGCCCTTTTTCACCTCGATTTTCAACTATTGATTGTGGAGTGCATGATGGATCATTTCATGAATCGTCTCCGCCAAAGAGGTAATCTCCTTCTCCTTCATCTTTGCATGGTTTCAAAATTGATTTTCATAGGTTAAATTTATGTTTTGGGTTGTTTTTTTAGGGCTTACTCATGCATTGAGGTCATCCCAAGTGCCCTATATCAGGAACCATGATGATCTATGATCATCATAGGTGACCCTAAAGGTAGGGTGTGACAACGTCGCACTGTGAGAATGCACAAGCCCATGATGATTGCAGCCCAAAATTTAATAAGATGAACCCAACAAGGGAAAACCCCCAGGAAATATATTTATGTTTCTAATCTCATCTTATGGTTCCTTGGCAAGATTTCCTCAGTTAAGATGTTGGAGTGGTGTGAACGAGAGCACGAAGAAGGATATTACTTCATCAGGAATGACCCAGGAACAATTATGGCCCTTCGACAGTGTGGGTTACTAAAATTCTTCAAGATTCAGGGCATGAGAGCCCAGTTGAGACTACTGGAGTACTTGGTTCACATGTGGGATGTGAACAAGTAGGAATTTCATGTGGGTTCCCACACACTCACCATAGATATCGAGGATATCTATTTCCTAATAGGACTATCTCACTGTGGTTCATAGGTGACACTTATAGGTAGCAGGGGTGGCAGTGAGCTTATGACCTACTACGCCTGCCATCATTGTGTGACAGGTACTGAGAAACATAGCGGTAAGGTAGCTATCAGGGATGTAAGGGATTTTCCTTTGTGCACTATCCCCTATACTATTACTCACATGGCAGGGAGTGAAACTCCCCACATGAATCTGTAGATCCATTTTTAGTATGCATTAGAATGTATGGAGCCTAAGGTCTTCAACTGGTGCGAAGAGGTCCTAAAAATCATGAAGAAACAACTTACCAAGTGCATAATTGGTGGGTTAAAACAATTTGGATATGGGTTTATTTTGGTATCCTTCTTCCTAGAAAGGGTCCCTATCATATGCTTACAGGTGGATTGGGGTATACCCACTCCACAGGATCTGAGGATGAAGAGGTGGGTAGATCTCATGGCCCGTCATGGAGGTGGTACCATCATCAGGTGTGATGATGTCTTCTTCTAATGTCTGAGGATTCAGTTGCTCATGGTAGAATATTATGCGTATGTTGGGGTGGATTTCCGTGGAGATCCAGATTTAGCTCTTTTTGAACGTTCCTAGTGGGGGGACATACGTAAGAAGGAATTTTTGTTTATATAATGTTTTTGTTATTTTTAATGATATAAAATTGTTTGGTTTTATTTATCCGAGTACTAATAGAGTGCACTTTTATAATGCACATGTGGGACCTTATTGTCCTCCAGGTTCATTCCCAATCCAGAAGCGAGAAGAAAGAGGCATTGTAGCAGGAGTATATGCCGCATATCTAGAGGTCATAGAACAAAACCTAGAGGGGTTGACCATGCATGTCCCTGATGCCACAATGGATGAGCTCCCTACGCATTATCAACGCCACACAGTGGGCTTATCCACATCCATCAGTCGAGTGCTCCATAGAGTAAAATGGGAAAGTGCTTGTTATAGAGAGAAACACCCTTGATGATTTTGTACATGAAGCTATGGGATTCGCATTTTTGATATTTTTGTCTTTGGACAAAAACACTTTTTTTAAACTTTTATTGTTATATAAATATAAGGATTCTACCGACTTACTTTTTGTATGTACAAATTGTTATTGGATTTTATAAATGTCTCAAATGTATGTCTAACACATAATTAGCCAATGCATCTATTAATGTATTTAGACATCTAGGAATGTGTTGATATTCAATGTAATTAAAATGACGTTCCAAGAGGCAAATTCATAAATATACCCTTAGCAAAGTAGGACTCCGGATGGAATAAACATTACTTAACTGTAGGACTACTAACTGTGAATCAAGTCATACAATAAGATGGCAGATTCCAAGTGAAACAACGCTAGTTAACAATTTGATATCTGCACTATATTCCGTGATATTGTTAGTAGCATGACCAAGGAAAACACCATGTAGACTGATCAATTCATCTATAGGTGTGTATATTTCCCAAGCAACAGACGCTAATTTTTGAGTACTATGACTAACACCATCAACAAAGACAATGTAGGGTAGCAAAGACACCGACATCTGGAAACCAAGCACAATGTAAGGTAAGTAGTTGAAGGGTGAAACCAAAAATAAAAAAAGCACACAAGAGTATGATACATAAAAATACACAACACTCATGCAAAGATGATTTAATCATAGTACTTCTTCAAGTAAATCCCATTTTTGGTCTCACTCAAAGGGATTCCATCATAATATACCAACTCATAAGATCCTTTCTCCAACACTCATTTCAAAATACAAGGACCTCGCCACATGGGCTTGAATTTATTGCCCCCTAACAAATCACAATATTTCTCGTAAAGAATAACTAGATCACCTTCAGAAAAAACACATGGTTTGACATGCTTGTCATATTGAGCTTTGACACTCTTTTTTTGAGTTTCAATAACTACGGCAACATCACGGCGGGTTTCATCTAATTGCATCAAATACAAAATATGTTCTTCCTCAGTTGAGGTGTTAGGGAGAAGTTCGACAACTAACTTCAAAGATGGGATTTCACATTCAATCGCAAAAATTGCTTCGATACCATATACTATCTGGAAAGGTTTAAATCTCATGGCAGACTTAATGGATGTCCGATAGGCCCATAATGCCAAGAACAACATCGTGTGCCAATTTTACTTGTGGATTCCTACCATCCATCGAATCATAGTAGTGAGAACTTTGTTAATTTCTTCAACCAGGCCATTGGCCTATGGATAATAGGGGGTTTAGTTTTCATGCCGAAGACCCAACTTTTTAGTAAGTTCAGACATCATAAAATTGTGAAAATCACTATCGTGATCAGTAATAATGGCTTGAGGGACACCAAATCTAGTAATGATATGACTGAATATGAAAAAAGATGCAGTTTTCCCAGTATTATTAAATGTAGGCATCACCTCAACCCACTTAGTGAAATAATCCACAACTACAATAATGTATCCATTCCCCCCGACCGAGTGAGGGTTACATTTCATGAATCCAATACTCCATTTAGCGAAGGGACTGACAAAAACTACAGGGTGAAGAGGAGCATGGTGAGATCGAATCTTATTGTTGTAGGTTTGACAAGCATGGATTTTCTGGATGACAATAATACAATCCTTAAACAATGAAGGCCAAAAATAACCAGCTCATAAGATATTTTGGTCAGTGGCATACCCAGACATATGACCGCCAAATGTTCTAGAGTGAAATTCATTGAAATATTTCTTAGCTTCATCATAGGTGAGACATCATTGAAATATGGAAACAATACCATGACGGTAAAGGGTATCAACAAGGATGATGTATTGATGAGATTGATACCAGATATGACAATGATCTATATTAGAAAGTGTTGGCATAGGGGAAGATCCAGGGTTCAACTCTTCAACAATGCACCAACAAAACCCTAACTACCAGCCCTTTCGGCAACACCTGCGAAGTAGATGAAGTCTCACCCAAGGTAGAGGTAGGGGGGGTTGCAGGACTCAAGTGTCTACAACCTAGCTGGGACATAGATCTATGATTACACGTTTCAATAGATCACTTATCCAATAGTATGCATTAAGCTATGATTCTCATTCACATCGCAGATTAACCCTTGTTACAGATCAACACAATAATAATCACAATTAAGCACATCTAATCATTTAGCACATAGCATCAAAGAAGATCTAACATTCATTCACATATAAATCACTACGCATCAATGGATCTACCTATCATGCATCAAGAATAAGAAAATAAATACATAAACACCATGAACAACATTGCACAAAGCACATCAGCACAAGATATACGTGGTTCACCCCAATGTGGGGCTACGTCCACCAATATTATTCTCTTCTTCTATATTATTTTGTAAGATTCTTACATTCCTCTGCTCCTATGCACAAAGACACAGAGCCAACTCTGCAAAAGACAAGATATCTGTGCACCTCGCCATATCCTCCTTCCTCAAATTAGATCAAGGCACCAAGCCTTACACTGTCTGCACACAAAGAACTTACAAAACACTTGCACTTAGCTCTGCAAGTCTTAACTCATTCGTGCATAAAGCCAACTAGATAAGCACTAATATGATTCTAGTAGTTCTTACATCGCTTGACTACTTATTTATACATTACAAAAGAGGCCTAAACATGGGTATACCCATGGGCCGACATCCCATACTCATTACATAAACCCTAAAATCCCAAAAAGCCTGCAAAAATGGAGAGATCCCGAGATATATGCTTTGCCTGTCTTCGACCATCCTGTCAAAGTCCCAAAAATGGTCAAACATGACCAGTGTTTCCTCAAAACTAGGTCAAGGGCCAACAATCCCCCAACACTCACCTGTGACTCATCCCGAGTCACTCTGATCTAGGAAACAATGCTTCGAAGGCCTTGAGCTTAGCTCGATCTTCCTTGATTTGTTGCTTCACCAGAGCCTCCTGCTCAGCGAACTCCTGAAGTACTTTCTCAGTGACAGGCCCTTCCAAGCGCTATTCTACTATTGCAACCACCTATTCCAAATGTGATCCTTGTCCCTCAAGCTCTTAAAAAAGTGTGCAGGCTTCATCCTGCATCGGCTAGAGTCGTTGTGTCACCTTTGTTATCAATCCAAGAGTCACTCCCAGAATGCGAATGAGAGTAAGCTTGGTAACATAGAAATGTAAATGGATTAAAATAGTTTTAATAGGTGAATCAACAAGAGGAGAGTAAAAAGGAGGGCATCAGATTGCTGCAAATACATTCCATTGGGCATGAAGTCATAACATCCTACAGATCAAAGGCAATCAAGATCCCTACCAAACAAAAGGATTATGAAATATGGATAGAAGAATAGGAGGTAAACAAAGAGAAGAATAACCACATAACAAAGATCCTTTCTGTAATATAGATTGAAGAGTGATTGAACAATAAACTGTGATTAACAAGCAATTACCACAAATCCTTTACAGCTCATGAATTCTTTAACCAAAGGAAGATTTTGATCTTCAAAATATGTAAATATTATTCAAGAAACACAACAATATAGAATGATAAAAAAGAACACAAATTCTGATAAGAAACTCTCATGAATCTCTAATGGTAGAAATGTTAATTAAAATAGGCCCTCAGGCTTACAATTGAGAAAATAAACTGCTCCTCTAGCTCTCTCCCCTCTTGGATCATGAATCCAACGCTTTCCTCAAGATTTTTACTTCCTTAAATAGAAAATAGAATCCAAATAACCTTAGGAGGTCGAATCCCATCTCATTCATTGGAGTCTAAGCCTTGGAGATAGGTGGAAACAATCAAAGAGACAAAAATCCAACAAACTGCTAATTTTCAGGAATTTGTTGGAAGTCATTAATAAAATGTCTCCACCTCATTGCATGAGGCCTTTGCTGGAGCTAAATATTAGGTGAAGGTGTCCCTTTACATCTAACTGATCCTTGAGAAGCCATTCGAATCCTTCTTAATAGGTGGCAACCTCCCAATAAGGAAAATATCAAAATCCGTGACTGCTACAGGAAATTAGGTAGCCCCTGTTGGATTACTGAGAGGGGGGGGGGGTGAATCAGTAATAGAGTAATTTAGTCCCTTTTAACCATATAGTCCAAGTTCTATATCAATGAATAATTATTATCCAATAACTGTAGAGTAAATAAGCAATGAACAAATGAACAATCATACACATACACAGTAGACCAGTGTTTTACG
>JASDQU010200966.1:0-19008 GCA_032191745.1 Picea mariana | reverse complement strand
ATAATGGTGAAAAAATTTCCAGACAATTTTTTATTATTTTTTATGGAGTTATACTTCAGTCTGAAGAATACTTCAGAGAGGAAATGCCCAAATGCTTAACCAGAAAGAAATGTGTATTTACTTGGCAACCCGAACACAGTCGCGCGACAATAGATCTTGTCTATTTTAATTTGTTTATCTTTTTGTTCCTAAGGGTTAGGTATTCAAGGGTTATACAGACAAGGGTTTTCCCTGTGCTATAGCTCTCTGATATACGTGCGGGGTCCAACAGTAGTACTCGACCCAATATCTCGGGGCACTAACTAAGGAGGATAGATCGTACCCTTAGTCGTACTACCCGACTACCCAGGTACTAGAGAGTATCTTCTCGAGTGTTGTTCTCGATGACACTATAGCAGTCAGGCGGTCGATCAGTTTATCTAAAGAGGGCTTCAAGTAATCTAGGTTGATCCGTACACAGGTGTTGTCTGATGTGCTACCACTTGAAGGGGTACCAACAGGGGTTACAAGGGTGTCCAACAGATGTGCGCTTAAGTACCACTTGTA
This sequence comes from Picea mariana, assembly GCA_032191745.1. Taxonomy (NCBI): domain Eukaryota; kingdom Viridiplantae; phylum Streptophyta; class Pinopsida; order Pinales; family Pinaceae; genus Picea; species Picea mariana. The sequence continues at coordinate 18,462 of JASDQU010200966.1, read as the reverse complement.
TTTCCTGCGTGTATGAATCCCTCAACCGCGGGTTTATGTGCATAATGATAGATCTTTGTGGATTTAAGACACCGTAATACGTCTCTACCCTGAAAAAAAAATTAACACACACTTTCTGCCAAGGAAAGTGCTCTGATACCACTTGTAATATACTAGATATAAAATGTATGCAAAACAGAAATAAAATGCTAGTAATGGCAGAATAACAACAATATAACCAAAACGTTCTCCACAATAACACTGAAATGATATAAGAATAACAACAGAAATAACACTTTGAATCTGAAAGCAATGTTCACGGTCCTCTTCGAGGGGGCAACCTCCAGTTGAGCAGAGATCTATTACAATAATATCCAATATAGGGTTCTCATACCCTCGACTCCTATTTATACTAAAAATAAGCATCTAGAGGAAGATCCTTCTAGAAGCGAAAGCTTCTATTAGGTATTCGTACATCCACCTTATTCTATTTTATTGAAAGGCCTTATTAATATTGACCTTTATTACATCCAAATATATTGTTCTACCTATGTGTGGGTCAGGACCCTAACAGTTTAGTTATTCTTTCTATCTTTTAATCATTTATTTGTTTTTCATTCCAGAATCTGCTATAAAATTAGTTATATAGGTGATTAAGGATTAAATTATAGTTTGTTTATTTATTTTCCCTATAGATTTCATTTCCTATAGTAATTAATTTCATTTTTCTTGAAAATAATTTTGTTAAAGATATTTCTCCTGTAGGATTCATCCTTAGGTTAGCACAATTAGAACAATATTTTCATCTACATTTCTAGAGATTTATCTCTTAAAAATACTTTTCTTCCTCTCTTCACTTAACTTAGATTTTCCCCTTTTCATTTATCACTTAACAGTAACAAGTATAAAAAAAGAAATTTAAAGAAAATTTAATTTTTTTTCATAAAGACCATCCAAAGGTTGTTGGGCCATAAATATGGAGGATTATTCAATTTGTCTAATTATACTTCTTGATTTGGTTTAATCCATCCTATTGACTTTTAGGAATATATCCCCCTCAATTGAATTGGTGCTAGAAAGAGGGAAATCTTGTATGACAAGTCATACTAGCAATCCACATTTAGAAATTGATCTTCTTAACCTTGAGACTTCCTTTCAAATTACTACACGTTGATATTTGGAGAACATTAGAATATATACTAAAATTGATATAACCTATGCAACATCTAACAAAGAATTAAATTCATTTAGACACTTTACTTGGGCATATGCAAGACAAATTGGTTCTTTGCATGTGGCCCCTTTACTTCCACAATGAAGAAACACTACAAAAGAAATGACTCAAACTAGGGTAAAAAACCTAGTTCACATTGTACAATACTTGGTTGAATTAGAATTGCAAGAAATATTGCAACCCCTTAAAATAATTCCACCAACCCCTAATCTTGCTAAAACCTCATCAGATATTGAGCAATCTGAGAATCAAATAGGTTGTGACTCTGATTTAGAAAACTCATATACTAATTCAAGTTTCTCAAACATGGTGAACAATCAAGATAAAAACCAAAATATAAATCAACCCTGTCAGTTGGATCAGGACGCTTTGGCATTGCCCACTCAAATGTATAATTTTCCTAAACATCTAGAATGCTTACTTCCCAAGTATGATCCTGATATGTCTAGTCCTTTGAAAGGTGACATAAATAAATCCGTTTAGGTCATTAGGTTAATGAATGTGCAATAAGGACTTGGTGTGTAGAATGTTTCCTTATACTTTTGTAAGGATTTCACTTGGTATTTCAATATACTAGTTGGGGTAATTTTCACAAGGCATTCTTGGATAATTTTGGGAAAGAAACAACCATAGGTTCTTTAATGAAAAAAATTGTCTCTTTGATCACAGGTCATAAACAAAGAGTGAAATAATTTAACCAAAGTTTTACCACAATCTTAAATTATTTTAGAGAAGAAATGATACTTGCAAAATAAATTCAAATTGAAGTTATGTTAATGATTTGCTAGCAACCATTTCCATGTTCATTAAAAATGCAAGGAAACATGTCTTAGCATTGGATTTGAATAAGAAAGAAATATTGGCTCTTAAATGATGGATTGTAAGGAAATATAGGTGTATTTCGAAAAAAAGGAAGTTTCAAAACCTAAAAAAGATCATCATCTTCCCTGAACCACAAAAAAACAAACCATAGAGGGTAAATAAAAGGACACCATGGACATGGATAACCTACACCAGGGAAGATTTGAGCATCTTTCCTTTAGTTTCCTATGACTGTCTAATTGGTATGGATTGGTTGGACCAACACCATCCTATCCTAGACTATCATAATAAAGCATTTACTTTCCTGGAAAAAGAAGGGAACCTAAGGACAATACAAGGGATTCCCAGGGAAATAACTGTCAGAGAAATTTCATCATTGCAGCTGAAGAAATGTTATAGAAAAGGATGTCAAATATTTGCAACTCATATGGAAGAAACACATAAGGATAAGGTGTCAAATATTGAAGATTATGCAGTCCGAAAGGATTTTGAAGATGTATTTAAATAAATACCAAGATTACCCCCTAAAAGAGATATCGATTTCTCTATAAATCTAATGCATGGAGCACTCTAGTATCCAAGACCCCTTACAGGATGAGTACATCAGAATTGAAGGAGTTGCAGATGCAACTTGAAGATGTTTTGAAGAAGGGGTATATATGCCCAAGTGTGTCACCTTGGGGTTCTCTAGTATTATTTGTGAAGAAGAATGATGGAACTTTGAGACTTTGCATGGACTTCGGGTAGTTGAACAAGGTAACTATGAAGAATACGTATCCTTTTCCAAGGATCAATGACCTCTTTGATCAATTGAAGAATGCTAAAATATTCTCCAAGATTGATCTCAGGTTAGGTTATCATCAGCTAAAAATTAAAGATAAACACATCAACAAGATTGCTTTCAGAACAAGGTATGGGCATTATGAGTTCACGGTGATGACATTTGGGTTATCAAATGCACCAACTGTATTCATGTGTTTAATGAATGGTATTTTTAGAGAATACTTAGATACGGTTGTCATTGTATTTTTGGATGACATTCTTATATATTTTAAGTCGGAAGAAGATCATGAACAACATTTGAGGATGGTACTGCAGGTATTAAGGGAGCATCAATTGTATGCCAAATTGATCAAGTGCTCATTTTATCATAACCAAATTCATTATTTGGGGCACATAATATCAAAGGAAGGGATAACAGTGGATCCTAAAAATATTGAGGCCATTATAGAATGGTCAACACCTAAGAATGTGACAGAAGTCAGATCATTCATGGGCCTTGCAGGCTACTACAAAATATTTATTGCAGGATTCTCCAAGATTGTACACCCGATCACTTCCTTGCAAAAGGAGGGAGTGAAGTTTCAATGGACATTGGAGTGTGAAAAGAGTTTCTAACACTTGAATCATTTATTAACCAGTGCTCCAATACTAAGGATTGTTGATACAAATGAAGACTTCATTGTATGTACATATGCATGTAAACAAGGACTTGGTGGAGTCCTCAGTCAAAATGGGTATGTTGTATGTTATGAATCAAGGAAGTTGAAGGATCATGAAATTCATTATGCTACTCATGATTTGGATTTGGCAGCCATAGTGCATTCCTTGAAGAAGTGGAGGCACTACCTCATGGGGAAAAGGTTCGAGTTGAGGATATACCATAATGGTATGAAATATTTATTTGAACAACCAACTCTAAATGCCAAGAAAAGCAGGTGGTTAGAATTTCTCAGTGAATATGACTTTGATATAAAGAATATCAAAGGGAAAGAGAACAAGATAGTTGATGCACTTATCATAAGGGTGCATGAGTTGCATGCTACAACCATTAGCATGTACCAATCTGATTTGAAAGACAAAATCTTAGAGGCTGCAAAATCAGATTTGCAATACATAGAAATAATAACAAAATTACAACAAGGTATTTTGCAGCAGAAAATTGAGGACTACAAGCTGGGAAATGATGGAATTATCATGTACAGAGGAATAATTTATATACTGAATTCCCATAAATTAAAAAATATGATATTCAGATAAATTCATAACGTACCTTATGTTGGACACCCATGGTATCAGAAAACTAGTGAAACTATCAAGAGACAACATTATTGGCCAAGCATGAAGAAATAAGTGGTTGAGTACATTGCCAAATGTTTGGAGTGTCAAAAGGTCAAGGCTGAGCATAGAAGCCTATATGGGTTTTTGTAGCCATTTCCCATCCATGAAAAAATGAATTTTATCACCAAACTTCCCAAAACAAACAAACAACATGATTCTATAATGGTAGTGGTGGACAAGCTTACTAAATCTACCCATTTTATTCTAGTGAAGCTCACTTAGAAGGAAACCAATGATGTTGATATTTATATGAGGTAAATTTATACATTGCATGGTATACCCAAGACAATTTTGTCTCACAAAAATCCAAAATTTACATCAAATTTCTGGAAAGGATTATTTAAAGGATTTGGAACAAAATTGAATTTTAGCACAACTTGTCATCTAGAATCTGATGGAAAAACAAAGAGGGTGAATCAAGTCATTGAGGATATGTTAAGGATGTATGTGATGGATAAACAATCAAAATGAGAATACTACCTACACTTTGTAGAGTTTTTTTATAACAATGGGTACCAAGGATCTCTAAAGATGAGCCCATTCGAGGCAATTTATGATAGAATATGCAACACACCTGTAAGCTAGGACTATTGATTTTTCAATGGAAAAGGTTTAAGCATGAATTTCATTCCATTTTAGCATTTTACTTAAACCATAAACAATGTGTTGCAGCAACCAAGATCACAAGAAGAAACACCATGCACAAGTACACAAGAAGTATCTTGGGAAACCCTTCGCAACAAGGGAAGAAAACCTAGCCAATCACTTGATATGTTCTTCAAGAGAAAGACCTCCATCACCAAGAAAAACTAGCACACAAAAGGGTGCTTGCAAACCCTATAAGACTAGAACCCAAGAGAGGTGTGCACTTTTCCCAAGAAGATGTACTTGCTGAAATTTCCAAACTCACACAAAAGATATAATTCCTCAATGCGGAATTTACCTTTACTTATATTAGACTAAACCTGTCAAAAAAAGTGTCTATTGGCAAAACAGGGCTGACCTCTCTAAATCATAATATGATTAATAATAACCATATTAATTCTCTTTTACATTAATTATCTATTACATTAAGGTGGGGCTAACATGTACCCTTTACATTAAAATCAGGGTTACAGGTAAGTCTAACTCTTGAACAATATAGAAAGGGATCTCATATACACACTAGTGCTCAACCACTAGGGGCACACCCATAGGGATGTCCATATCTCTATCTCACTACATCTTACAGGAGAACCACACTCACTAGTGCTCAACCACTAGGATCACGTTCACTTGTGCTAATCCACATCCACGTCCAACTCAACATGTGTTCTTTCCCACTGCATTACATAGGAGAGTCATCTGGAGTTCATCATATCAACTCTTTTCTTAGAGATAGACAATACATCGTCTTCATCTCTGTCTCATAATGATGCACCCAAATCATGGGAATTCACACGTTCACCTTGTGCTTAGCCATAGGCATGTCCAACTCACCAGATCTCCTTTCTCATTGTGTTACATAGGAGAATCATCTGGATTTATTCTCAAATATCTGTAAGGAGGAGGCCATGACTACATTCCAGTTCTGTCTCAGATAGGAACCACACACCCATCTCAGGGGCTCTCTCTTAGGTTGACTCAATCATTTTGTGTCCTAGAGAATTTCTCACACAGTTATAATCATCAACACTCCCTCCCAGCTAGGGAGGCATTCTTCATCAAGCCAAGTCTCACATGAAAGTACTTCGAACTTTGTCTTAGATGTAGTCATCAACAATCCCTCTCAATTAGGGAGGTATTCTTCACCAAGACAAATTGGTGAATATGTCTTCAATCTCCTCATCTGTAGGAAGGTACATCACATGTATTGTTTTCCTCTGCATCATGTCTCTAATATAATTATATTTTATCTCAACGTGTTTTGATCTATCATGAAACATCGGGTTCTCAAAGATATTTACACACAACTTTGGTTATCATCATAGAATCCATCTCATGATCAAGTAAATCTGTCAGAAGCTCGTGAAGCCACACTGCTTTTCACACTCAATGCTATATACTCTGCTTCTATGGTACTCAAGGACACAGATATTTGTTTCATGTTGCACCAGGAAACCATGGAAAACTTCATGGTAAAACAACAACCGGATGTGCTCTTTTGGTCCACTGTACTCTCTGCCCAATCTGTATCAACATATCCCTATAAACTCAAGTTCACACTAGAGGCATTCTCAGGCCATATCCAACTGTGCCTCGTATATATCTCAATACATGATTTACTGTTATCCAGTGATTCTATCTTAGATGACTCATGGATTGACTAGGCACATTCGTTGCATAGAATATATCAGGTCTGGGGTTAACCATACACCTTAATCATCCAATTGAATTTCGATACACATGTGGATCAATCTCATCTGAATCATCATCATTTATTTATTTTTTTGTCATATCCATCACCATCGGTGTAGACATGGATTTGTATTCTGGCATATTGAACTTCTTTAATATCCACTGTATATTTTCCTTGACTCATAAAAAATCTCATCAGTCCTCTGTTATACTTCTTGTCCCAAGAAGTAGTGCATCATAACTATATTCTTCATCTTGAAATAAGAGAGGCTTGCTTGTACCCAAAAACACAGCTTCCTGAATAAGTCATCAAAATCAAGCTCTCATGACAAACAATGTAATAGGATAGGTTTGGATTAGTAATACTTTTTCTGGAACACAAACTCATCAAGAATCCATCTATTTGATGTAGTTTCCAAATAATGGATGGTGGTACAGATGAAAGTGCATCTGTCTACTGGATCAATATGTCTCATCATAGTTCACTCCTTCTCCTTGTGAGAATCCTCTGGCCACAGGTTTGTATTTCTCGATACTTCCATCAACTGTATAGATCCATTTAGAAGTCACCATAGATTTCCCTTCTAGTCTCGAAACAATGTCTCATACACCATTCTTTTAAGATATATTGGTATTCTTCTGTTATGGAATTTTTCCATACTTGTTCACCTATCACTTCTCCATGACAGGGAGTCGCAAAATCAATGGAGTGGCTCATGGTTGAGGGGTAACTTAAAAAAAACTCTTTTTCTTTCTCAGGATGTCCCTTGAGGGACTAGTATGTTTCTCTGCCTTCTACATAGTTTTGTTGACCTTAGGAAGGTCTTTTATGCCCAACTGCAATATCTCTTGTCATATCGACTAGAGCAACTGAATTTGCTGGAATATTGCTTGTCTCCCTCTGAATTGCTAAAGGGAGAGAAGGTACTATCTCTTCCTTATTTTCATGTTGTTTTGACTCCCTCTGAGTCAAGTAACTTTCTCTGAAGTTTAAAGGATGGAAGTTTTCTTTTATTGCTTGCTAGATATTTTATGTATTCTTAACCATAATAATAATAAATTAATAAGGTTTGGACTCCTGTACCAGGGTTAATGGTCCAAGTCATGAGGGATCTCATACTGGAGATAATACCTTTCACTTATTAAGGATGCAATCAACTATAAAATTTAAAGATCAAACGACTTACCTGAGTTTGTAGTCATGTTTAGTTCTGTTTTTTGGTTTAGAGGAATTACTTCTCCTCTCTCTTATCTTCACTCTTTTGAGGTGGGTATGGATCAATGTCAATGGTGGAATAATATTGTCTTTCCTTCTTCCTGGTTGGACAATTTTTTGCATAGTGCCCATATTTGTCACATCTGAAGCACTGAATTTATGAAACATCTCGTCTCTGATTATGACCTGAGGTTAATAAAGACTTCTCATCTCTGAATGTATATTTGAATTTCCTTTTGAATCTTCCTCCTTTCTTTGTATGAAGTTCAAGAGCATGATTTTCATCAGGGGAGTCTTCCACTCCTCTATTTCTAAGTCTGAGTTCTTCTTGAGTATAGTATGTCTGTTAATTAAGGCTGGTTGTCATTAATGTCAACCCTTGAAGAAAGCCCCATGGAAAAAAGGTTTGGGTAATGGAACCAAGATTGTTTTATGTGAATATTACTCATTATTTTCTTGTCATGGTTGATAAGAAGTAAATATGGATGAACTCCAAAGTGGTCCCCTTATGGTGAAATCCCTCACGGGAAGATGCTTTGCGCAGTAAGATAACCCATGCTTAATTATGGAATAATGAGATGAAGGACAATGAATTTTTTAGGTGACCTATCCTAGATGGATATTTATTGTCATTCCACTTCTAGTGGTATGTGGAACATGACATAAATCCTCGTGGTTAGAGAGTTATGGTCATGAGAAGTTGGAGACCCCAGGTTTGGGTAATGGACCCAAGTTTGTTTGATGGATAATAGTATGCGTTATGATATATTTTTAGATAATACTATTCTATATGGATATTAAATGTCCTTTCATTTCTGGTGGTATGTGGAACATCACATAAATCCTCACAATTTGAGAGTTATGGCCTTATGAAGTTGGAGGACCCTCATATGTCATCTAGAAGCCCCAAAAGGTCAAAGTAGTAAAAGTGGTTTAAGATATTTTTAAAGGTAAATAATAAAGTGAAGTAATGAGTGTATTATAATTCAAAGTGAATACAAAATAAATTGTTTCAATAATAAATTTAATGGAGAAATTAGAAGTGGGTTAACCCTAAAATAAGGAAAGTGGGGCCAAGTGACCTAGAAGATGTTTTTAATGAAGCTACTTGGAGAGTATAAATAAGAGGCAGGCTCTCTCATTTTAATCAAACTTGAGAATATTGAATATCTATAGGTGTCTAAGGTAACCAAGGATATATAAGCTGAAATTCTGAGGGAAGGTGAAAAAAAGAAGGTCAAAATGCAAGGAAGGATAAATTCTTTTGATGGTGCTTTCTAAGGTATGTTATTTACAAGTCATCTCACCATTTTCGCTATAAGTTCTTTTCTATAATGATTCAGACTGTGAAATTGATATTCCATTAAGAAAACATATCCAAGTATTTGTGGTAAAATATTCAGCTTGTGGTTCATTTTATTTTTGTAGTTACACTCCGTGGAAAATAGGGTTTGCGACTAGTCTTGAAACTAGTCAAAAACATGTGTTTCGGGTAAAAACATCACAACTTCTTCATAATAGATCAAAATTAAGTGAAAACAAATGTGTTGGTTAGGTTACAATTTTTAGTATGTTGTTTCATAGTTTCAGATAAATTTAGCAAATATTTCATGCGAGGCACGCTCTACAAGGTCACTCTCTAGAATAAGCCAAAATTCAACAAGGTATGCTATTTTTGCTATAAATCCTTTTTTGAGAGTCTCCAAGTAGTTACACATGGAGGAATTGCACAAAACACACATAATAACATTGTGTATCAGTTTCATATCTTTATACATTACAGGTACAAAGTTATGATTACTTCAAGTTAGGGTTGTTGACTAATCCAAAACTAGGCATGTGAGACTAAAGAAAAGTTTGATGAAAATGCTATTCTCTTGTTGTTGAAGTTAAGGAAGGTTAGAAAAAATGTGATCATATACACCAGGTCTATTACAGAGCTACAAACAATATTTTTATGATGAAATTGATGAGGGATTTTGGTTGAGGTACATGGTTGAGACAAGTAGTTGATGAGTTGGCACATACAAGAGGTGTATAGTTGATGATGTTGGTACATATTGATTAGTCATAGTTTATGAGTAGTTGACACATGATTGGTACATACTTGGTACATGGTTGGATGCAATTTTTTATGGTACATGTTGATTACAGGTTATTTGGTACAGGTTGGTGCATGGTTGATGCACTTGTTTATGGTACAGGTTGATTACAGGTTGATTACATGTTGAGGTATAGGTTGATGCATGGTTGATGCATGGTTCATATTTATTGGTACAGGTTTACAATGGTATATCTCACAGTGACATGTTGATAGTGGTTCCATCATTCTACTTCTACTTCAGGGTGGTAGGACAGGGCAAGGACAAATGGTTGTAGCCACCTTCCAGTTGTAGCCAGAGAACATAGGGGGTTGTAGCCTCCTTCTAGTTGTAGCTAGAGAATTGGGGAGTTGGAGCTTCCCTCAGGTTGTAGCTTGAGAAACTAGGGGGTTGTAGCCTCCTTCTAGTTGCAGTTGGAAAACAAAGGAAGTTGGTGCTTCCAATGAATGTAATTCTTCAAGACATATAAGAAAAAACATTCGGTGGTTTTCTCCCGATTTGGGTTTCCATGTAAAACACTGGTGTACTGTGTATGCTTGTTCATTTGTTCATTGCTTATTTACTCTTCAGTTATTGGATGATAATGCTTCATTGATATAACACTTGTAATATATGGTTAAAAATGATTAACTTGCTCAATTACTAATTCACCCCCCCTCTCAGTAATCCAAAAATTAGTATCAGAGCAGGTTCCTTCAGAAATCAGTTTAAGAACTGAAAGGTAGATCATGGAGAGAACCAACTCATATAAAAATGGAATACCATAGTTTGATGGATAGAAGTATGCTTTTTGGAGCATAAGGATGAGGACATATATACAGGCACAAGGATTTCAAGTATGACAATCAATTGTAGATGGATACACAACATCAACAGTTCCACCAACAAATGACAAAGCAGTAAAACTCGGTGAGAATATTTCCAAAGCCACAAATGCACTTTTGAATGGTCTCAGTGATACGATATTCACCAAAGTTGCACACTGTAAATCTGCTAAAGAGATTTGGGACAAGCTTCAAAATATTTATGAAGGAGATACAAAAGTCAAAGCAACAAAGCTTCAAACTTATAGAGGTCAGTTCGAACAACTAAAAATAAAGGAAGATGAAGATATTCCAGCCTACTTCTTACGAGTCGATGAAACAGTGAATGAAATCATAGGATTGGGAGAAGAAATTGAAGAATCTGTAATTGTTCAAAAGATACTAAGATATCTTTCTATAAGATTCAAACTTAAGATATCAACACTAGAAGAAAGATTAGATATGGAGTCAATAAGCATGAACGAACTGCATGGAATAATCACAACATATGAAATGAGAACTGAGCAGGAAAATCCAGATGTAAAAGAAGAAGCCTTCAAGGAATCCAAAAGATCAAAGCAAAAGAAAAAGGAACAAGAAGAATATAGCAGCAGCAGTGATGCCTCAGAAGATGATGAAGAAGTGGCCAACTGATGCAGGAGCATCGCTCACTCATCAAGCGAGCCAACGCGTGGAGCAGGAAAAGACAGCTGGACAAGCCAACAAACTTCTTTTTGAATTTCACCTTGATATTTGTTGCGCCAAGCATTAATGGGTTAATGTAATGAAGCGCACTTGTATTGTATTGTAGATAGGAAGGCATTTATTAGATTTAATGTTGTTAGATAGGAATTTATTGTAGATTTGATAGTTTCATATTTCGAGAGGGAAAATGGATTATAGGCACCCTCCTTTGTACATTGTGTTATTATTCTGGATCATTCAAGCATTCAGAAGAGAAGAGCAGAGAAGAGAACTTGTGTAGAACACCCATGTACAGATTGGATTAATAGAAGAGTCTTTGATTCAACTTCATGGTTTTGTGTTGTTTCTTTGTGTTGATATTATGCTCAATGTTGTTTGTTTCTTTGTATACATTTGCTTTTGAATATGCTGTGTATGTGATTTCAGAGGTTTTATTGAAATATGTGAGAAAGAGAAGAATGAGTTTCAATTGTTTCTCTGTCTGAGCCAGGAGATTCCTGCATAGAGTGCAGTGGAATTCATCCGCATAGAGTGCGTTGATGAGGCTAGACAGTTGAACTCTTGTTCTCATCTGCCCAGAGTTGAATTGGGTTATTAGAGCCGTGCAGGTGAAGTGTAGGCCAAGGCCGAAGTCTCAGCAGGGAGTCTGGGAAGAGGAAGGCAGAGGCGACTGTTGCTGGAAGCGCACAGAGTCTAGAATTTCCAACACTTGGAAAGTGATTGGGTGACGAGCGCAAGGAGTGTGCCAACCCTTAGTTGAAGGAGTGGGAGAAATCAAACTCAGGAGGGATAGTTCCCGCGTGAAGACTTTGGGAACAGACCCAGGAGGAGCTCGAACAGAAACGGTGCTTTGGAGCAGGAGGAGTATCTAAGGTGGAGAATTGACGACTGAAGTTTGCAGGTGAGAATTGCGAAATCCCGCTGATCATTGGATCAGGGAAAAGCTGCACGAGATTTAGTCCATAAGCGCAGGAGGGAAGGACTAACGCCCATCGGGGTTCGACGTTTGGCAAGGTAAGAGTTTCATACTCTTTGAAATCGCGATTGGTGATTTCCCGAATAAATCAGAGCCATCGATCACCACGGAGACAGGTGGCACGTGATCCCGAAACGTCGGGATTCGGCGTTCGGGGTTTTCGACATCAGGGAAAACTTGTATCGTAGATTCACGATCCGTGAAATCTCGAAGTGACGTGGCAGTGTGGGACCACGAGATATAGTGGAGGACAGGTGTTATCGGAGTTCGGGGTTCGGAGTTTTGCGGCACAAGTAAATCGTGGCATCGCAAGTGTCGATTTCTTGATAGGGAGATCCCCGAAAAAGAGTGGAAGTGTTGACCCGTTGACCTTTGGGGTTCGGGGTTTTGTTTTACATGTGAATTGTGCATGCACATTTCGCGATACCGCGAAACCCAATTTCCCGATAAGTGAAGGGGAGATCGAAGAAAGAGTACTGTGGGTAGTGAAAACTCCCGAGAGGAGTTGGAAGAGTTCTTTAACTCTTCGAGCCTGGGTGAAAGAAGGTCTTGGTGGAAGCGGACGTGCGCACGGGGTGACGTCTGCACCAAGTGGTATCAGGGCGGGAGAAGAGTTCTCTTTGTTCCGGTAGCAGAGAGAAGCGGATTACACCATGCTACCCAGAAGAGAAAGACAGTCACCTGATCGAGAAGACAGGGATGCCCGCAGAAGGGGTAGACCAGCAGGGAATCCAGAGATGGAGCGCCAGATGAGAGATCTCGGAGCAAGGCTTGAGGAGATGGAGACTGCACAGAGACACGGAGCTGGTGTAGTAGAGTTCAGTGATTCCAAGGTGGAAGAGGAAGTTGGAAACGATGCATAAGAAGTCACAGCAGAGGATGCCTTGACAGAGAGGTTGATTAGAGCCATCGCCAGGATGGGCTCAAAGACGAAAATTGACATTCCCGTTTATGAGGGGAGTCTAAATGCAGAAGAGTTGTTGGATTGGATCTGAGCACTCGACACCAAGTTGAAGGGACATGCAACCTTATGGTGGGACGAGATGCAGGAAGACAGACGTTCCAAAGGCAAACAAAATATCAAGAGCTGGGATAGGACGATCGCTAAGATAAAAGTGAAATTTATCCCTAGAGATTACCAGATCACACTGTTCAGGCGAATGTAGAACCTGAGACAGAAGTTGATGACAGTGAAGGAGTACACCGAGGAGTTCTACAGACTCAATATCAGAGCTGGTCATCGGGAGAGTGATGACGAAAAGGTGGCGAGATACCTGAATGGTCTGAGATATGACATTCAGGATGAATTGAGCATGGTTACCATCCGAACAGTTGAGGATTCATACCAGATGGCTCTGAAAGATGAAGAGAAGCTGAGCCGAAAACAAGGTCAGCGAGGGCAAGGAAAGAGTCAACCCAGAGGCAAAGCGGTTGCCCAAGAAAAATTCCAGAAACCCAAAGAGGAATGGAAGAAGCCTCAGGGTAAGGTTGAAAGAGGTGGAACCTCACAACCGAGGCAACAATATGCTGAGCCGAGGAGGCAGCATACAGAGCAGGGTGGCGGATATGATGATGTGAACACTTTTCCTCGTACCCGAGGTAGAGGAAGAGGCCGTGGAGGAATCATCACATGTTTTACATGTGGAAAGGATGAACAAAAAGCCGTTGATTGTCCAGACAGGAAGGTGGACAGAGGAGAAGCTCACATCACAGAGGCACAGAGGCATGATGTCGAGGATGAGGACACCGGAAGTGGGAAATCATTGACGGTACACAAGGTTCTCTTAACACCCGAGAAGGAGGTGGAGGACACAGCTCAGAGAACTAGACTGTTCAGGACCACGTGCAAGACCAAGGGCTAGAAATGCAGGGTGATCGTGGATAGTGGAAGCACTGAAAATCTCGTTTCGACCGAGATGGTGGAAAAGCTAGAGCTGGAAACGAGCAATCACCCGAGTCCATATAAAGTATCATGGTTGCAAAAAGGACACCAGGTATGTGTTACGAAACAATGCTTGGTTGAATTTAAAATGGGTGAATATAGGGATAAAATTCTGTGTGATGTTATTCCCATGGATGTCTGTCATGTATTATTGGGAAGACCATGGAAGTACGATAGAAATGTTGTTCATGATGGGAGGATGAACACCTATACCTTGGAGAAGGATGGGAAAATGCACACACTGCTTCTGATAAAGGATAAGGAAGTGAAGTTAGAAGTTAGCAGTACCATACTTCTCATGAGTGGGAAGGAGCTTCTCACAGAGATGGAGAAAAATGAAGATCCACAATTCTTTATGGTCAGGAAACCGAGAATTGTCCTGACAAGCACAAGAGTGGACGACTTGCCAGACGAAATTCAGGAACTGCTGGGAGAGTTCGCTGATATCATCGTGGATGAACTATCTCATTCGTTGCCACCGATGAGGAGTGTGAGTCACCATATTGACCTCATACCCGGAGCAAGTTTACCAAATAAGGCAGCGTACAGGTTGACACCTCAGGAGAATGAGGAGGTCAAAAGGCAGGTACAGGATCTGCTGGATAAGGGACTGGTCAGAGAGAGCCTGAGTCCATGTGTTGTTCCAACAGTACTAAGTCTGAAGAAGGATGGAGGCTGGAGAATGTGTACAGACTCCAGAGCGATCAATAAAATCACCATCAGGTACAGATTTCCACTGCCGAAAATGGATGACTTGATGGATTGCCTAAGCGGGGCAAATTATTTTTCAAAAATTGATCTCAAGAGCAGATATCATCAGATCCGGATGAGGGAAGGAGATGAATGGAAAACAACATTCAATACAAATGAAGGTTTGTATGAATGGCTGGTCATGCCGTTTGGTTTGACAAACGCGCCGAGCACATTCATGAGGCTGATGAATGAAGTCCTGAGGGAATTCATCGGTAAGTTTGTAGTCATATATCTGGACGACATACTAATTTTCAGCAAGACCAAGGCTGAACACTTGAGGCATTTAGCCATTGTGATGAAAAGACTGCAGCAGGAGAAGTTGTTGATCAATTTGAAGAAGTGCTCGTTCATGCAGACATAACTCATTTATTTGGGTTTTGTAATCTCGGTGAATGAATTGAAGATGGATCCTGAGAAGGTGGAGGTAATCAGGAATTGGCCATCACCCCAGAATGTTTTCGAGGTGAGGAGTTTCCATGGACTGGCTAGTTTCTACAGAAAATTCATTCAGAATTTCAGTGGGATTAGTGCAGCAATGATGGACACCGTGAAGAAGCGGCATAAAGTTTTTCATTGGACAACAGAGGCTGAAAGGAGCTTCAATCTGTTGAAGTGGAAGATTAAAGAGCAACCAATTCTGGTGTTGCCTGACTTTCAGAAGACATTTCAGGTGAAATGTGATGCTAGTGGGTATGCTGTTGGAGGGGTCTTGAGTCAGGATGACCGACCTGTTGCATATTACAGCGAGAAACTGGATGATGCAAAGCTGAAATACTCCACATACGATAAAGAGTTTTATGCCATCATACAAACATTAAAGAAGTGGAGCCATTACTTGGTACCCAAAGAATTCGTGCTGTACAGTGATAACCATGCGTTGCAATTTATAAGTCAACAAGAGAAGTTGAAACAAAAGCATGCGAAATGGGTAGAGTACATGCAAAACTTTACATTTGTGATAAAACACATTTCAGGAACTGCTAACAAAGTGGTTGATGCTTTGAGCAGGAAATGTTTGTTGATGCAGGAATTCAGAGTCAAAATGTTGGGTTTTGAAAATCTGAAGGATATGTATGCAGGTGATGCAGAATTTGGAGAAGCGTACGAGGCAATTGAGAATCTAGTTCTCAGAGATCGGAGTCCTTGGATTGATTACATGATCCAGGAAGGATTGTTGTTCAGGGGCAATCAATTGTGTATTCTGAATTGCTCCACGAGGGAGAATTTGGTGAAGGAAAAACATAGCGGAGGCTTAGCAGGTCATTTTGGACATGATAAGACATTCGCCAAGCTGAGCGAATCATATTTTTGGCTGAGCATGCGAGCAGATGTAAAGAGGTTTGTTGACAGATGCAGGATATGTCAGCATGCGAAGGGCCGGAAGCAGAACACCGGTTTTTATCAGCCATTTCCCATACCTGAAAGGCCATGGGAGGCGATCAGTATGGATTTTGTTTTGGGACTGCCGAGAACGCAAAGAGGAGTTGATTCCATCTTTGTGGTGGTGGAAAGGTTCTCGAAAATGGCACATTTAATTCCTTATCAGAAGACCAGCGATGCGACCCACATCGCAAACTTGTTTTTCAAAGAAGTCGTCAGATTGCATGGATTGTCGAGAAGCATAGTCTCGGACAGGGATACAAAATTCATAGGTAATTTTTGGAGGACGCTATGGAAGAAGCTCAGAACTAATTTGGATTTTAGTTCAGCTTATCATCCGCAAACGGATGGCCAAACAGAGGTGGTGAATAGAAGTCTGGGGGATTTATTGAGAAGCTTGGTGACATAGCACCATAGCAGTTGGGACTAGATATTTCCACAGGCAGAGTTCACGTACAACGATTCGGTGAACAGGAGTACAGGGAGAAGCCCATTCCATATTTTGTATGGGACACAACCGAGGGGAGTTTCTGAGCTTAGGGAGTCAAGACAGGATGAAGCTAGCAGCACTCATGCTGAAGAATTCGCTGAAGCGATGCAGGAACTTCACACGCAGTTGAAGCAGCGATTGATGAAATCAAATCAAGAGTATAAGCGCAGAGCCGATTAGCGAAAGAGACAACTTCAGTTTGAAGTTGGGGACATGGTTCTGTCGCACTTAAGGAAGGAAAGGTTCCTGAGGGGAACATATAACAAGCTCAAGATGAATAAAATTGGGCCATGCAAAGTCCTGAAGAAGTCCGGGGAGAATGCATATGAGATTGAGCTGCCGGAGGGCATCGGGATATCTCCGATTTTTAATATTTCGGATTTATACCCATACAGGGCTGAAGAAGCAGACACTGGAACCAAGGAACCAGTGGTCCAGTGGCAGAAACAATTTCCAGTTGCACAGAAACCGCAGATGGAGTGCATACTAGACAATCGATTGGGCAAGAAGACCAGGCGGAAGCAGTATTTTGAGTACCTCGTGAAGTGGAAGAATCACCCAGTGGAGGATGCCAGTTGGGAGACTGAAGCAGTCATACAGAAGCATGGGAAGACTGTGCAGGATCTCATGGATAGGAGCCCATGAAATCTTTTGAGCCGAGGAGTATGATGCAGGAGCATCGCTCACTCATCAAGCGAGCCAGCGCGTGGAGCAGGAAAAGACAGCTGGACAAGCCAACAAACTTCTTTTTGAATTTCACCTTGATATTTGTTGCTCCAAGCATTAATGGGTTAATGTAATGAAGCGCACTTGTATTGTATTGTAGATAGGAAGGCATTTATTAGATTTAATGTTGTTAGATAGGAATTTATTGTAGATTTGATAGTTTCAGATTTCGAGAGGGAAAATGGATTATAGGCACCCTCCTTTTTACATTGTGTTATTATTTTGGATCATTCAAGCATTCAAAAGAGAAGAGCAGAGCAGAGAACCTGTGTATAACACCCATGTACAGATTGGATTAATAGAAGTGTCTTTGATTCAACTTCATGGTTTTTTGTTGTTTCTCTATGTTGATATTATGCTCATGGTTGTTTGTTTCTTTGTATACATTTTCTTTTGAATATGCTGTGTATGTGATTTCATAGGTTTTATTGAAATCTGTGAGAAAGAGAAGAATGAGTTTCAATTGTTTCTCTGTCTGAGCCAGGAGATTCCTGCATAGAGTGCAGTGGAATTCATCCGCATAGAGTGCGTTGATGAGGCTAGACAGTTGAACTCTTGTTCTCATCTTCCCAGAGTTGAATTGGGTTATTAGAGCCATGCAAGTGAAGTGCAGGCCAAGGCCGAAGTCTCAGCAGGGAGTCTGGGAAGAGGAAGGCAGAGGCGACTGTTGCTGGAAGCGCACAGAGTCTAGAATTTCCAACACCTGGAAAGTGATTGGGTGACGAGCGCAAGGAGTGCGCCAACCCTTAGTTGAAGGAGTGAGAGAAATCAAACTCAGGAGGGATAGTTCCCACGTGAAGACTTTGGGAATAGACCCAGGAGGAGCTCGAATAGAAACGGTGCTTTGGAGCAGGAGGAGTCTCTAAGGCGGAGAAT
>JASDQU010200964.1:4440-14877 GCA_032191745.1 Picea mariana | reverse complement strand
GGGCTTGAAAATGGAATTCATCAACCCTTTTGTTAACTCCTCAAATAAATCAGTGGATTTTATTTGATTTTTAGATGATAGGTTGGTTTCAAAATTTGATTTCTAAATTTCTATCAATAGGTTAGAGAGTCTGTATTTACAAAGTAATCTCAAAAGACATGTTGATTTTGGTTCGGTCAAGAAAATGGCAAAATATCAGGTTTCGATGGTTTAGGCAAACCTCCTCTGAGCTCATTAACCACCGAAAGTTTTCATTCTCGGCAGATAAAGGTTCGAAGGAGAAGGCAAGTAACCGCCAAAAGTGTTTGAACGAGAAAAATGAAATCTCGTGCTTTCTCACGAGCCAGATGTCAAATATTGGCGCAATGATTAGAAATACAACCACCGAAAGCTTTCCATGCGGGAGATGATGCACGTTCGTGGTATCAATCTGGAAGATTTGCAGCACCTGTGTCTTATCCGTTGCAGTGATTATTTCAAATCCACGCAGGGCGGTGATTGGCAGGTAGGATTGCACGGAACTATCCTCCATTCCAGTGTCAAGTACGTCACCCATCATTACCAGGTCATTCTTTCATTTGAAAACTCAATGTGTTATAATGAATCCCGAGGATCGCTAAAGATAACTACAAGCTCGCAATTTTATTAGCAAAATCGTGTTTTCAAAAATCTGGATCTCGCATTCTTTGGCGATTGGCAAGGTGTCTCCAAGTTCAGCCAGCATCCCGAGTCAAGGAAACCTAGTCGGGTTATAAGGTATGATTGGAAACTATTTTCTTTCAAAGTTTCAGAAATTCAATTGCCCCCCCGAAAATCTGAAGTTTCGGCATTCCTCAGCTAGATTGTCATCCGAGAGTGGGTCAGTGTTTTGGTGAATTCATTAGTCCTATGCTTGGTCAACCAATTTCACGGGTTTTTCAGAAGTGATATTGACTGTATACCTAGTTCCCAAAACCATTGCTTCCCGAACACCTTGTTGCCCACAGTTTCAGGCACAGTCAGCATTGAGCCATGTCAAAAGCAAGTCCTTCTTTGAGATCCGAAGTCGATGGCATGTGGTATTTTGAAGCTTATCCAGAGGTCGCAGAGTGTTTTAAACATGCCGGAGTTTTCACATACTGTGAAAAATTGACAACCTTTCACCAACAAGTGGCCGAAGCATTTGCCCTCTCCTATGATGGAAGGATTGCTAAAATAGGCAGGGAGGAGTTTATTATAGATGAAGCAGCTATTGTCGAATACACAGGGTTATCCAGAATGGGGGACTATTGGTCTAAAACCTCCTCACCTTCAAATGTCGAGTTCAGGTCGTATTTGTTACCAGTGCATAAAGCATTGACCTGGAAGAAGGACATTCCCATGTCCTATCTGGAATCAAAGTGGCAGTTCCTACTAAGGGCAATTTTGGTGTATATCACCTGTGAGGGGTGCTACAATAGGGTAATGTATTACCATTTCAAACTGCTAAATCATTTCACAGGCAGAGAACACATAAACATGCCTTATTTCTTTCATAAAACCTTGACTAAGATGGCTATATAGGTGAAAGCCTAGCCTGCTAAAGTTGCAAGGAGATTATCACATCAGGGGTTGGTTACCCTTCTTGTGAGAGAAGCTCTGCAGAAGAAACAAATTGAGGGGGGTTTCTTCTTGTTTTGGAATGAGTTTCAAACAGAAAGACCTCCAGAAGCCAAGAAAACCAGAGGTAGAAAAGATCCTACTCCCAAGAGTAATCACAGGAGGAGGAAAGGAATCTCAATGCCCAAGGATTCTATAAAAGCATCACCCAGTAAAAAGGAAGGAATCAAGAGGAAATTACAATTTGAGGAAAAACAATCTAAAAACCCTGTCACAGGAAAAAACCCTCTCAATTTAGCTTATAGTGACTCTAAATCAGAGAAGGGGGTGGCAGAGACACGTGACAACTTGCATATCAAACAGGATGCAAAACTGAAGATAAATCTACCACCATCAAATCCTCCAGAGACCCATAGGCAACCAGAAGCAGAAGCCTCCTCAAGCAGGCCTAAAAAAGGTAGAACACAGAAGATAAACAAGCTCCTACAAGGGATATATGAGAGGGAAGTTCTAGAGAGGGTGATCAAAAAGGCCAATGATGATCTCACTGACAGAAATGATGAACTGTATAAAATGAATCAAACTCTTAAAGAAAAACATGACAAAATCAAAGATAGAAACAGAGATTTGATCAGAGAAAACATGAAATTATACAGGCAGCTCAGGATTCTGAGGCTCAAGCTAAAAGAATTTAAATCAACAGAGGAGGCACAAACTGGGTTGGACACTTTGGCCAATCTAGCCACAACTATAATGGATGCACCAGAACTCCCTACACAGCCAGCAAAAGTTCGTAGGTCAGCACGAACTAGGACTGCAGCATCTAAGAAAGCTTGAGCATCCAAAAGAGGAGCAAGGATAAACATTTTTGCAATTTTGAAATTTCTTCAAAGAGCAACTTTCGGTGGTTTAGGAGAGCCTTCAATGTGCTCATTAACCACCGAAACAGGTGCTTTCGGTGGATAACTCACCCAGAGACTGTCTAGGTAACCACTGAAATCCTGTGTGTCAAGAATTGGATGAGTTTTTACACAGATTAAGGTTTTTTGAGATAAAAAGATTCAACACCTTTTCAAATGAATGACTGATGAATTATCAAGTCCATCCTAGCAGTTATTTTTGATAAAGCATGGAGAAAAAAGGTATTTCAAAGGTCTATGGGCACTTTCATTTGAACAGAAAAGAAGGATACTTTGCCACATCAGCAAACTCGACTTGGTCTCCATTTGAGAATTATCATTTAGCCTTGGGAGGTTGTTCTACACTTCACCAACAATCAATAGAGACAAATCTGGGATTGTCCTCATTTTGGGGAAGCATCCCACTTCTTTTGCAACATAATTTTCAATTACTATGTTTAGTATATTTGATCCTTGTTTTCAGGATCTTAGAACTACTTTGTAATGCTATAAATCTTAGGATTGAAGATGAACCAAGGGTTCGATTTTGGGTTCTACATGCTGCTACTGTAAGAAAGACCTATTCTTATTATATGAAAAATTGCAAGCTTCCTTCAGTTGTGTTGTCAGACTCTTCTTTCCTGTTCTCTGCTATCTTATGAGTGAAGGTTCTTTATTGATGCTCATTCAATCTGCATGTGACTGTCATTTCACTAATTGAATGTTTAAGTTGATAATCATAAGTTATTTCCTTAGTTATTAAACCCATTGTGCTTGTTTTATATGAGTATAGTCTGGTTCAATAGCTATCTTCTCTATCTTTTAATCAAACCTTGTCTGACTGCATTGCTAGAAGGCCTTGTGAGATTTTATATTTCTAGACAGTCTTGAACACACAATCCAGTCCCTAGATATTCATCTTGATCCAAAAACCACATCAATTATTAAGAAAATATTTCCCAAAAAGAGTTAGTTACCAGGCATCTCTGACTTACAGCCTAGGAGAGTTTCCTAGAGTGATAACAAATTGGCGTCGTTGCCGGGGAGAGGAGATCGAAGCTCAGCTTCTCTGGGAGACGACATAGATCTAATTCTTGATGATAGACAAGAAATAGACATTATCAAGTTGTACATTTTCTATCTGGTGACTCCATTGAAACGAAGTGGCTTCAAAAAGAGTTCACACCAGGGAAAACCCAGAAGGCCCATTGACGACATCAGTTCCTGATCTAGAGAAGATCATCAGCAAGGGAAAACCTTTACAAAGATAGGCTTCCGGATCTACAAGTGCAATTGATTCAGGTATTCCAATTGATACCCATCCTTTCATATCTGAAAAGTATTTGGTTGAATCCCTTGCCGAAACCCAAAATTCCTAGGAAATAAAAATTTCATCTCAAGTGTCTAAAGTAGAAGAACATTATTTTTCTTCTAATATTACTGATTCTGTCCTTGAGGTTGACATTTCATCCCATCCAAAAGAATTGAATACTGAATCCTCCCAACAGAAAGAAAATTCCTCTTCATCTTTTTTTGATTCATCACCTATCAAACCTTCGAAAGGTGGCTTATACACTTACACTAATCTGCCAGTCCTTGAAGAAATTCTCCATGATCTGTCCTCTAGAGGAGAAGAAAATCTAGCTTCGTTGCTCAGTCAGTTTTATAAAGCCTCTTATTTTCCACTTACTTCCGAAACTTCTACTCAGGGTGAAGTAAGATAGCCATTCTATTCTAACTCAGGCAACTCATCTCCTCCATCATCTCGTACGAGTTCTTCATCTCCTCCATCATCTCCTACAAGTTCCTCGTCTGTATCAATCACCAAGACTGTCATGGCTGCTCCTTTAACAAAGATGGAACAGATCTTGGCAAATAGATATGCCCCACTTGTCTTGCCAAACCCCCTATCTGCCATGCCAACAGGTGACTACCAGAAATATATGCCAAAGTTTAGAGGAGCAGGGGAGTATACAGCTGAAGAACAGATTGAAGCATTTTATGCTTATGTAGAAAACATAAATATCTCAGAAGAATATGTGTGGACTAGAGATTTTGTGCAGAGCTTGGATGGCCAAGCCCGAAAGTGGTTCAAAGAGATACCATCAAATTCAATCACTGGCATTGAACAACTAGATGAGGTTTTCCTAAAACACTGGGGAGAAAGAAGAGATCTGTTATACTACATTTCTGAATTTGGAAATTTGAAGAGAGGAGATGGAGAATCAGTCTCGGATTTTATCAAGAGATTCAATAAAATGTTTGGTAAGATCCCGACAGAGATTAAACCAAGCAAAGCATCGGCAAAGATCAGATTCTCTGCTGCCTTTGATGCAGACTTTTGTCTTATCCTTAGAGAAAGACGATCAACCACGCTTTCTTTAATTCAAGATGCTGCTCTCGAGGTCGAGTCTAACATTACAGCATCACAGAAGCTTAAAGGAAGGGCTGAGAAGAAGAAGGCTGTTGTTGAGCCCTCCTCTTCTTCTAATGTTAAAATGGAAAACATGGCCAAGATGCTGGAAAATCTGACATCCGAAATGTCCAAGTTGAAGGTCCAAAATCAGCAGCCAGCAAAAGCAAAAGAGACAAATACTTTTTCCCCCAGAAATCCAAATGCTTTTCCTTATAGAAGGAATAACCCATAAGTTCAGATCCTTCAAAGAGACATAAATCCAGGTGATGAGCAGAGGATCAAACCACCTCTTCAAAATGTAGTGTTGGATGAAGAGCANTTCAATAAAATGTTTGGTAAGATCCCGACAGAGATTAATCCAAGAAAAGCATCGGCAAAGATCACATTCTCTACTTCCTTTGATGCAGACTTTTGTCTTATCCTTAGAGAAAGACGATTAGCCACGCTTTCTTTAATGCAAGATGCTGCTCTCGAGGTCGAGTCTAACATTACAGCATCACAGAAGCTTAAAGGAAGGGCTGAGAAGAAGAAGGCTTTTGTTGAGCCCTCCTCTTCTTCTAATGTTAAAATGGAAAAGATGGCCAAGATGCTGGAAAATCTGACATCCGAAATGTCCAAGTTGAAGGTCCAAAATCAGCAGCCAGCAAAAGCAAAAGAGCCAAATACTTTTTCCCCAATAAATCCAAATGCTTTTCCTTATAGAAGGAATAACCCATAAGTTCAGATCCTTCAAAGAGACATAAATCTAGGTGATGAGTAGAGGATTAGACCACCTCTTTAAAATGCAGTGTTGGATGAAGAGCAACAACCATCTCCCGATGAAATTGAAGATGCTGATGAAATAAACTGTTTTGGTGATGAGAATGAGTCTTCATTTTTGACACAGGTAGACTATGAAGAGGCCCTAATGGATCAGCAAATTCAGGAAGCAAGTGTAGAGGGAGCTGTCTACTTGAAAGATGATCAGAAAGGATACAACTTAAGATCCAAGAGTGCTGGTCCAAAAACACCCATTGCTGCCACTGTGAAGAACAAGGAAGATACTGCTCTTGTGAAAAGTAAAGAGGTTGTTGCCAATCAGCCTCCAGCTCCGGAAGAACAAACTCCCCCTCCAGCAAAACAACAAAAGAAACACACTCAGATCCCAGCCAAGGAGAAAGTCAGTCTCAAGGCCCCTTCCAATGAGGTAAAGGTTTCAGACAGNGAGGTAAAGGTTTTAGACAGACCATCTCTCTCTTTCAATTTTGAATCTGAAATTCAAAAGGTTAAGATACCCATGCCTTTAACTGAACTCATGAAGAATGAAGCCTTTAAAGCAGCCATCTTAAAGTCCCTTGAGCCTAAGACCTCTCCATCAAAAGATTTCGTTAATATACAAGATGATAGGCCTAAAGTGACTATAGGGCCCATGATAGAAGACCATGACGATTCTTGTCCACCATTTTACATATCCTTAAATGTCCATGACAAAATCCTTCACAATTGTCTGCTTGATTATGGGGCATCACATAACCTTATGCCAAAGGCTGTGATGGATGAGCTTGGTCTCGAAGTCACTAAACCATATCAAGACCTTTTCTCCTTTGACTCTAGAAAGGTCACATGTCTTGGCCTTATAAAAGATATGGTCATAAACCTTGCCCAACTATCGATGAGGAGCATGGTTATGGACGTGGTGGTTGCTGATATTCCACCTAAGTTTGGGCTTCTTTTGTCTTGTTCATGGGGAAATATATTAGGAGGTACATTACATATGGATCCTTCCTATGATACGATTCCATTGTTTGGGGGGGAAATGAAAAGACTTTAAAGGGAAAACCAGCTTGCTTATATCATCAGCGATGGAAAGAATTACGTCAATCATCCTATCTATGCTATGGATACGGATTTTGGTTCATGCATCCTTCAGATTGATGATGGTCAATCAACTCCTATGCAGCTAGTCAAGCCTATTGAACAACAGGCTGAAAGTGAAAACATTGCAGTCTGGACTATGTACTTCTATGGGGCTAGAACTAAAGACTCAGCGGGTGCCGGAGTAGTTCTGATTTCTCCCTCAAAGGAGACGATATCTTTATCCTTCAAGCTCGATTTTAGAACCATTAATAACATAGCAGAGTATGAGGCTCTACTGTTGGGATTAAATTCAGCTAAAGAGATGGGGATAAAAGGTTTGAAGGTATTTGGAGATGCAGACCTCATAGTACAATAGGTAAACAACACCTTTCAAGCTAAGCACATCCGATTAAAAGCTTACAGAGATGAGGTATGGAAGCTGCGTGATTCTTTTTCTGTTTTTGAAATTTCATACATATCAAGGGATATGAATCAGCTTGCTGATTCTCTTGCAGTTTCAGCCAACACATTCATTCCTCCCATGCCCCACAAGCTCAGCTATGAGATTCAGGTAAAATATCGACCCTCCTTACCTGATAATGTCAAATATTGGAAAGTTTTTGAAGATGATGATGAACTCAATAGATTTCTCCAAGTGGTAGATGAGTTTTCTGATTTTCACATTGATCAACAGAATCTTAATGAAGAAGAATCACAGGAACTTGAACTAAAGAAGAAGTTGGGCCAGCATGACATTATTCAGTTACCAAACAATTATATACCCTGAGGTTTGGTACCCTTGGAAAGGTTGTTTGATTAGAATGATGTCCCTTACCAGCCAGAAAAAAAGGAGAAAGATCCAACTGTTCAAGAACATAACATAGGAGGTAAAAGCCAGCCCCAGTTTATTAATTTGTCTTCTGAATTGACTGCTGATGAGAAGTCAAAATACTGTAGTGTTTTGAAGGAATTTTCCGATGTGTTTTCTTGGAATTATAGTGATTTAAAGACTTATGATCTCGATATTATTCAGCATAAGATACCTCTTGAAAAAGACACTATTCCTTTCAAGAAAAAACTCAGGCCCATCAGTCCTCTTCTGCCGCCAGTGATTGAGAGAGAAATTAAAAAACTCCTAGATTCCAAGATCATAGTTCCCTTGAGATATTCCAAATGGATTGCCAATCTGGTGATCATAAGGAAGAATAATGGTGAGGTCATATTATGTGTAGATTTCAGAAACTTGAACAAATGCTCTAAAAAGGACAACTATCCTCTTCCTAAGATGGAACACTTGTTACAGAGGATTTCAGGGGCAAAGGTCATGTCTTTTCTTGATGGATTTTCCGGTTACAATCAGATTTCTGTCCACCCTGATGACCAGGAGAAGACTGCATTCACCACCCCTTGGGGTACCTTTATGTACTCCAAGATGCCCTTTGGATTAATGAATGTCGGGGCCACATTCCAAAGGGCCATGGATATAGCATTTGTGGGATAAAAAGGTAAGTTTGTCCTTATATACCTTGATGACATTACAGTATATTCCAGCAGCCATGAGGAGCATCTGAAACATCTGAAAAGAGTGTTCTTGAAATGTAGAGAGTTCAGGATCTCATTGAATCCCAAGAAATCCCAGTTTTCTCTAAGAAAGGGTAAGCTTTTAGGTCACATCGTCTCAGCCGAAGGTGTAATGATTGATCCAGCACGAGTGGAGGCAATTCAAAAGCTGTCCTTGCCAAGGTCAAAGAAGGACATTCAGTCATTGCTTGGTAAGATAAATTTTGTTAGAAGGTTTGTGCCCAATTTTGCTGAATTAGTCAAACACATAACATGCATGCTTAAAAAAGGGGCTGAGATAAAATGGACAGATAGTGCGAGAAACTCTTTTTAGGATATCAAGCAAGCAATCATCAAATCTCCGATTCTGGTTAGCCCAGATTACAGTAATACTTTCTATGTCCTTTCCTTTGCTTCCTATGACACAGTGGAAGCCGTCCTGCTTCAGAAAGACGAGGAAAATTTTGATCATCCCGTGGCATTCTTCAACAAGACACTCAGGGACGCTGAACTAAGGTATGACCCTATCGAGAAACAAGCTTATGCTCTCATAAAATATTTAAAATCATTCAGAATTTATATCCTTCATTCAAAGGTCATCGCATATGTTCCTTTGTCTTCTGACNAAGCTTATGCTCTCATAAAATATTTAAAATCATTCAGAATTTATATCCTTCATTCAAAGGTCATCGCATATGTTCCTTTGTCTTCTGTAAAAGATGTTTTGACTGAGCCGGATAATGACGGAAAGAGGGAGAGATGGATTGCAAAGATGATTGAGTTCAATATTGAAGTAAAGCCTACCAAACTGGTAAAAGGTTAGGGCCTTGCCAAGATTTTAGCGGAGGAAAATCATAAGTTGCTGGATATTAATTTCATAGCAGAAATTTCAGGAAATTCGCAGACAGAGTTGGCAGCAGAAGGGCAGCATGACAGTCAGCAAGTGGTAGAGCACTTGTCTTCCTGTGAATGGTATTCTGGCATCATACATTTTCTGCAAAAGCTTAAAGTTCCTCCTGAACTCAGTTTGACTCAATTTCGAGCTCTCAAGCTCAGAGATATCAAATTCTGCATTTATAATAATCTGTTATATTGGAGAGACCCTGTTGGCCTACTCCTCAGGTGTTTAGATAAAGAAGAGGCTATTGAGGTAACACATCAATTTCATTCGGCTTTTTTTAGTGGTCACCATTACTGGAAGACTACTGCCCATAAAATCCTGAGGGCTGGATACTATTGGCCTTTCCTCTTCACAGATGTGTTCGCATTCATCAAATCTTGTGACAAATGCCAAAGGTTTACTGGTAAGCAGTAGCTGAAATCTTTACCTCTGAGACCTATTGTGGTAAATGGCCCTTTCCACTAGTGGGGTTTAGATTTTATCGATGAAATAAATCCTGCATCCAGTGGCCAGCACAAGTGGATTTTGGTAGCCATCGATTACTTCACAAAGTGGATAGAGGCGATCCCCACCCGGAATGCTACACACCAGGTAGTCATGAAGTTCCTCTATGAAAATATTTTGAGCAGATTTGGATGTCCCAAGAGGCTGGTGGCAGATAATGCAGCAGTGTTTAAAGAAGAAGCATTGATAGACATGTGCGAGTCAATGGGCATCCAGATTGTACGCTCTACTCCTTACTATCCTCAAGGTAATGGCTTGGCTGAATCATCAAATAAGAGCTTGATCAAAATCATAAGAAAACTGTTAGAAGAAAATAAAAAGAATTGGGATTCAAAACTGAAATTTTCTCTGTGGGCAGACATAGTAACTATTAAAAAATCTATAGGAACTTACCCGTTCAAGTTGGTTTATGGGACTGATGCTATCTTTCCTATTCAGTTAATGTTTCCTGTCGCTAAGTTCTTTCAGGAAGAGCAGACTGAGAAAAATGACATGGTAAGAAGGATGCTGGATTTGGTGGAACAGCAGCAAGCTCGCAAACAGTTAGTGGACAGATCAGAAGCTCATCAGATGCAGATCAAAAAGACATTCGACAGAAAGGTGAAAGTGGACAGTTTTCAGATCGGCGACTGGGTTCTAAAGTGGGATTCTCTTCGACAGGAGAAAGGCAAGCATGGCAAGTTCGATTCCTTGTGGATAGGCCCTTTTATGATTACTCAGGTGAAAAACAATAACACTTTCAT